>KN479848.1:0-48753 GCA_000787095.1 Periophthalmodon schlosseri
CCACAAATGTTGAACCATATCATTATTATTTGTTTGTGATTGGTTCCATGATTGGCCATATTAAAGTGTCGGTACCTGATTTTCCCCCATGTATTTGAGCAAAAATTGTCCACTATATTCTGTCTGCATCTAATTAGAAAGCTTTTTATTGTCTGATAATCAGGAAGTGCACATTAGCATGCTAGTTGCTAGTAGTTGCTTTACCGTTATAGCAAAAAGCCGCACTGGTCTGAGAGTTGAGAAAACACTTACAAACTCATCGCGGTGAATAAGTAGGATGCTCACAATGCATAAAGTAAGTGAGGAATACATTTGGACCACTGCAAATGTTTAAAATTAACTAGTTTTTAAGGCAGTCAGTCAGGTACATTGCCTTTAATCTTATGGCTCAAAGTACTTTCAACTGACAACAATCACGTCTTTGGGCCTGAATAATGGTACCACCTTCTGGAGCTATTGGAAAGAAAAAAATTACCTTTGTTTTTTTTTATACTGACAGAGAAAAGTTTGAACTAGAATTCTGACCTGTCCTCCAGATCAATTTTAATCTATGGGGATTATAAAATACTGTGATATCATGTGAACCCAACCAATTCAAACAGACACAGCCCCTAAGGATGAGTTGTCCCTATGTGGTCGTATCCTTTACCTCAAAATGCACGCTCTCGTATGAAAACCAATTTATTTTCACCCGCTGGTCACAAAAGCTTGCCTTGAAGCATTTAAAGGCAATATAAAATCCCTTTACTTGCTCCCACTCTTCTCCTATCTCTCACCACTGCAGTGCTCTCAACCCCATAGCATCTCCTGTCATTCTCTGATAACTATTCTGATTGATTTCAACTGTGGGCATCATATAGTATCTAAGGCCAAATGGTGCATAACACATTTTTCTCTCCTTTCTACCCTACCCCCCGACTCTCACTCTGTCCTCCTCTTTTCTCTCTCTCCCTCTTTCTCATTCCCTCCCCACTTTTGAAGGCGATTGCAAACTGCCTTGCTCAGCATAAATTCCCCTTGAGATAGACAGAGCAGAAGAGAGTGAGAAGATGGGCCATGGGAGAAGAGGTGAATGAATTAGCACATAAATGTCGACCAGGCACACTTGGTATATTGGTGTTTAATTCCTAAACATGATTGCGGGTGGCACTTCACTGCTCCTCTCAGTGTACACAATAGAATGACATTTTCAACATTAAATAATTGTAGTTTCTTTAATATAACCTTTTGTCTTATATTTTTTCTGATATATATTCAGACCATTGTAAAACTATTCAGGAAAAGTCCAAGTGTTTTTTCACTATTGATACTTGTTGAAATACGTATCTAGTTTTGATACTAGTTTTACTATCAATTAATAACTGGGTATCATTTTTTTTTACATCCCTATGTCCTCTGCAGGTAACAATATCCTTCCTGTGTTATTAAGAAACTTGCTAACCCATAGACGAGCCCTTCTCTCCAATGCATGAAGCCAAGTTTAAGCGTTAAAAAAACGTGCACCATGAACTTTGTGAACTGAATCTTAATTTTAAAACCAAATCATAAATCAACAAAACTAAATACAAAAAAAATTGAATTAGATATTTTTTCCAAAATTGTTCAGCCCTAAGGCAACCACTTTTGTCTCACAAATTAAGTTATCAAAATCTCTATATGAATGATTGCAATTAGTAAGTTTTAAAAGCAAATTTAAGAAAATATCTTAACCTATGGAGTATTGTTCTATATATAATCTGTTAACTGTTTAGACCTCTACAAACATGTTCAGTAATGCATGCTTTTTTTGTATTCTCCATTTATATTTCTGTCTTCTTTCAAATATTAATACTCCCGGAGCTGTTTACAATGTGCACTGGGAACTGAATCTCGATCAAAACAATACATTACAAACCTAATCAAAAAAACGCAACGGCTGTCAACAAAATAGCAATTAGACAAGTTCAGTGCTGGGTTGAATGTTAACAACTTTATACTTCATTAAAAAACAATGACGGAATGCAATGACTAATTACATCTGAACAAAACATGAAATGATTAAAAAGGGTAAATTTGAAGAAAAACTATGAGTCAGAAATGAACAGTAGAATAATTTAAATAAAATGTGGTGCTGAGGGGTTTCATTCGCCCCTTAATTTACTTTCCGTAGCGATCAGACATTACACAAGCCAGCTCTGCCCTTTGAGGAAAGAGCCAGTGTTTATTAATGCAGATGGAGTTTGCACAGTGGAAAAGCTGCATCGGGTTTGTAACTATATGGAAAACCCAAGCTCCATAGAAATAAAAGCAGAAATAAGGACTGGATTAGGGCTACAAGATTAATCGTAATTGAATGGAAATCGCAATTTGAATGGCTGCAATTGGCAAAGGCTACAATATTTGAAGTACCATAATTTCCTCCACAAACAACATGCACCCATGTTTAGATCTGTATAAACATGTCCTGAAATGTGATTCTTGTACTAGTTCATCAGTTCATGTTTCAGTCTTGTCAATTCTCCTAGACACATTTAAAATGTGAACTTTGAACAGAATCCTATTATTAAAACATAATACACGAATCTAATTGCAATCGTAATTCTTGTCACAAAAATCCCAATTCGATATTTTTCCCAGAATTATAACATCTTGTTCAGTCACAAATCAAGAACTAAAATCTGTTTCATGCTAATTAAAATAAATGACGGTGATTATTTTACCAATCAAAATGATTTATCTTGAATGTATAAGCTGAGTAACTAACAGAAAAAAACTTACATATGTCTCTAGAAAGCATCGATTGTGAAAATCTAGAACATGTAATGTGTTTGTACGATCCAATACTATAAACGAGCATTGAACAAAGGTTGGAATCAGCCAAAATGCCCTATGTAAGCAAGATTTGCAACTAGAAGTAGAGTTAAAGAAGAACTATGTAACTTTTCTGATGGAGTCTGCCACCTGCATGTAAAGTTATTACTTTGCCTGAAATGTTTCACAGTATGGCATTAAACAGGTGACGCAGGTGACGCCACCAGGTTACAGTTACAAGATCTGTGGAGAAGTGACCCCACTAAGTAAGAATGCATGTTTTTCAAGTTAGATAGGTATGTTTAATCCCATACTCTGGAACATTCTAGGCAAAGCAATAACATCTCCATGGAGACAAGCAGGTGGCAGTCCTCCCAATCAGAAAAGAAACATAGTGCACCTTTAAAGAGCCTGTACAAAATGTTTCCCCATGTATTTGAGCAAAATTAGTTTTGCCCCAGTACGGATATGTTGTAAGCAGCTCTTGAGGTCTAAATGAGTCCGTTGTGTTCTGTCTGCATCTAATAATAAAGCGTTTTACAAATCGCTTAAAATGAACTAGTTCTAGTTAATCTAGATTTTGTGGTGTGGTTTGATAAGTATTGCACATTGTCACTATGAATAATCAGGTTCAACATTTGTGTATTTCCCCTGTGGATACTTCCATTGAGAGCACCATATAATTGATACAGGAATACTGCCTCCTGCTCCCACCTGAGACTGTGACAACAACATATTATCCTGCTATTTGTAAACAGCCAAATGAGTGGGGAGAGATCAGTGTCCTGCAGCCCTGCAAAACCACCTGCGATTGTGATTCTCGTCAGATCCTCATTAAAATTCCCTCCGATGCGGCGAGCAGATTTCATTACACCAACTTTACCTCGTCTTCATCGCCTTGATCTCACCCTCCTCTCCCCGTGTTACCCCCCTTCTCCTGCTATTGCCAGCCCAGCTTTCTCCCTCCTTCCCTCCCTCCTCCCCTCTCTTATTCCATTCTATTGTCATCAACCACTTCGCACAGATGAATTGAAGCTTTTCTCTAGTAATCCCCCAGCACCACCACAACCACTATAGGACTGGATGATGTGACGAAGAAATAAGATAGAGCTGCAACAACTGATGGGATTACATGTGACTAATCGTTGATAGAAGTGATAGACAGCTAATTAAATAGAGATAAGCGCTGATCTGGAGTATGAACAGACAAACAAATGGAAACGATTTTATAAAAGGGTGAACAATTTGTGATTTTGATGAGAAATACTGTTCTCTATCAAGATCTTTTCAGTGAAACTATGGTCCACCTATGTTACTTTTATAATTAATGGAGGAACCTTTGTTTTTCTTCACAAAGATTTCACTTTTAGCATTGAAAACACCCATAACTGAATAAATGCAAGTTTGATGAGTTTAATATCATACTGTACCATAGACTGCATAAAGAAGTGGACCAAGGGAGTGTGAAGTCACCCATAGTGTTTGGCTCCAGTCAAATGAAACTCGTCAAGGCTAGCAGTTATAGGGGCAAATCTGGAGCTAAGTTCCATATTAGGAACTTCAACCACGAGTGTCATAGCAACCAAAGAGCCAATTCGGAGCGAGGCTGTTGAAGGCCCCTACATTAAAGTAACATAGGAGCGAGCGCTTAGCAACGCTGTCAATCAAACCTGGGAGCGACCTTGGGAAAGAAGGCGCTGGATATGTCTCTTATTAATGTTCATATCTTGAATTACATACACAATAACAAAATAAAAATACCACTATCATGTAGAACGAGTTAATACGGACATTTTAAGATCAAAATGACGAGCCTGACAGCAGCATTTACGGAGAGAGGGGTGACAGTTTTCCAGTGTCAAGTGAATTGGAGCCAAAGTCGATGGAGTCGGCCCATGCTCACTTCCTATTTGGAACGTGGTGGCTAGCAGGTTAGCTAGGTTAGTCCATTTATATATACGGTCTATGTGTGTAACACTCAATAACATCACCATGGAAACAAACGAGTGTGGACCCCCTGCAGAAAAATTACATGGTGGTACCTTTAAGTTGTTTAAAATGTACAATAGAAAAAAATAACTGTTTGCTCCTCCACTACAGCCCTAATACCTTTCGTAGATCAGAGCATTTAACCATAGTTTGGAAATAACTTAATATATAAATTTGACACGGTAGATTCAATAATGGGTATTAAAATATCAAATGTACTACGCTCTACACTTGTCATTATACAAAAAGAAAAACAACTTAACTAACAACAGGTTGAATTAGATCCATGTTAAGAAGAACATGATAAAAATTGCAGATCTTTTTTAAAATACAAAACACTTTTTAAGCCTTTTAAAAATCTACTTTAATCAGATAAAAAAATAAAACATTGTAATACATTCAATTTCTTTCTATACGGTTTTTGCCCTTGCTGGTAATGTGATAATTTGGCGATATTAAGCACTAGCAGTCCTAACCACCACTACTATGAGCCAGCTTAAATATTCAACTCTCCATATGTTCCCAGTCACTTGGCAGGCTGCATTACAAAGCTGTAGACTGCAGCAGTAGCACAATTGGCACTCACTCTCTACCTCCTCCTTTTTGTCGTCTCTGGCTCACTGCTCCTTTGTTGCTTCTTTGATTAAAATGCCTGTCACAGTAGTTTAACACTGACACCACAAGCCTCAACCACATACAAAGCTTTGATAGCGGAGGATAATTAATGGGCTATGGGTCCTGTTCTCTGCAGGTAGTGGCTTCTTAAGTCCCTTTGTGAGGTAATTGGGAGTAAATATAACACAAAAGAAAAGACTCACCGGTCGGATGTCGTACGCCAACAGGACAAACCTCATGTCTGTAGACACCTGGAATCTGGTCTTAGACAGGTCCTGGGAAAGAGGAAGGATAACGAAGTAGATGTATACTGTTGGATTTCTATAGGGATGCTTTATGTAACAAACTGTATTTACTTCATATGGCAAGAGTTAAACACTGAAAACCCATCTCTTTAAAACTGTGTCTAAAAAGTGTCTTTTAAGTGCTTTGTTTTTCATAATACATACAATTTGTACAACAAAATTGCCCTGAGCTACTGCAACTAATGGCAGACCTGACCTGCATGCTTTTTGTATTATGATAAAGGAGAAAGATCTTTTGCTTTAAGACATGTTCACATTTGGTTAAGTCTCAGTTTGAGTTCTAATGTAGAATTGGTTTGGTCCTGGTCAAGTCCTGGTCCAATTTTCATGATCGTGCAAATGTGAATACAGCCTTAGATTCAAGAATCACATCAGGAACAACAATGTACTACTGGTAACTAATACCACCTATACTCTCTCCTGTCACAAGGGGTCAGAAGGGCAAACCAGCTGCCCTGCTTTCTGTAACCAACCAAATACTGTGATTGAACTAGGCAGTGATTGAATTCAGAAATTTAAAGGTGCCCTATGTAATTTCTCTGGTAGAGGGGCCACCTCCCGCTTGCCTTCATGGCGATGCTGTAGCTTTGACTGGAATGTTCCACAGTATGGCATTGACCTTATTAATCTATGGGTTAATGGAGACACATAGGTCAAGTTAGATCTGTAGAGAAGGGCCCCTGCTCACATTAAGAATTCATGTTTTTTATGGTATTTTTACCAATAAAACACTTGTAATTGAACCATACTGTGGAACATTCCCAGCAAAACAATAACATCTCCATGGAGAATTACCAGACAAGTTATGTAGTGCAAATGTATGTAAACAAAATATTAATAGAATTATTTGATATTGTTCTACTATTGGCAAATCAATCACAAAGGTAGACAAGTAAAACATTTTAAATCTTAGGATGGCACATTAACCCTTGATTTATAATTGTGAAACAGTTAATTAAGGCAGAACCTGTTGCTTGACTATAGCACCATCAAATGTATGTCCCCATGTACATTAGGGTGTGTTACTACATCTGTATCTGTATACTATAGAAGAACACAGATTTCCAGATGAACATTTGAACAACATCCGAAACGTCGCGCCCGATCAAAGCAGAGACGAGAGACTTGTTCCCAACCTGACAGCGCAGGCCCGATATGAGCTCCTCCGTGTGACCCATATAAGTCAGATGTGTCGTGCTGCGGCGCTGTGCAAAATGAAGCCCCCGCTCTGAAAATTCTCTTTGAAGGAACATGCTAGGTCTATGGAGCAGCCAGATTGTGTGTATATGTGTGTGTGTATGTCTATATATATGTGTGTGGGAGGGTGGGGGGGTAGACTGAGTAGACTGTCACCTTGGCAAATCTGTTTTTATCAGGGTTGTCATGTGATTTTCAGAGAGCAACCAGCGACCTAGACTTTGAGAAAAAGCCCAAAATGCTGAGATGCAAATATTTGTAATCATATATTTAACATAATTAACATATCACCAGCCTCATAACAAGTTTTGCCCACAATTAGTTTTGCTCTGTCTTCAGCCAATCAGAAAGACTTCGATCCAAAAAATACAAACCACCCCAGTCATCTTAGTGACATGGGCAGTTTATTTTTGTTTTTTCCCAAAAACCTGACTGAGGCTAACAATATTTAAAACATTAACAAGTTATACTTTTTAATACTGGGTCTATTAACGTGAAACAGAACTGTTGTAGAATAAATTGTAGTAGCCCGAGAGTTGAAGAGAAGAGGAATGACGCTGGAGTTCTAATGCAGGAGAAGTTTATTTACCATCATCTTATGGGACCCAGCACTCGGAGACATGAACCCTCAAGACATTGTCATAGTGTTGTCCATTATAGTCTAGTACAGTCCAGTCTGGTTATGCTTCCGTTGTAGGGAGTATTATACCTCTGACGACACAGGCTAAGATAACAAGGGTTGAGCTGGCAGTAAGTGCCATCAGTATAGCACAGAAATGGAATTTCTCTAACAAGAACATTATCTTTGGTTTTGTAATGTTTTGTAATTGTCTTCTGTGTTACCTGCCTCGGAACAACAGATGGAAAATAGCACCTTTACTATAATTAGACATATCAGTTTCTGCTAACTAACAGGGCAGTCAGGCAATACTGGATCTATCAAATGGCGTTTCCATCGGATTTACGCAGACTTAATGGGCAGAGAGGATTACCAATGTAAGCACTAAAAGCTCAAAATCACCTAAAAATTTCATTAACATTTAGAGCAGCACTATTACCATACACACAGATGGTTTCAAACTCTTACAGCCATGTTTCAGTTGTTAAAAGATTTCTTAGAGTCCATTATGTTTGATCTATATGTTAATCACAAATTTTAATTAACATATTATGCATAACTTGCTGGAACAAAGCCAAATTTGGGCTTTAAAATGCAGCTGTACCATTGTTAGATGTTTGTTCTTCCCAACACCACAGTTGACAGTAAAGATTAGGACTGTTCTGATATCTGAGCAGTTTATGCATATTTCCTTTGGAGTTTAGATTTGTTTACATTAGGACTAGATCCAATATGGCCGCAGGTGGTGTATAGGTCACATGTCTAGCATGAAATGATTTACACTGTAACTGTTACAGATGTTCATGAATATGCACTGTCCCTATTAAGTAAATAAATAAAGGTTAGGGTTATTGGACTTAGAGTTTGATGCACTTTATTGATCCACAAGGGAAATTACTGAAATTACATCTCAGGACTCTTGGCTGTCAAAATTCGCAAGTGACTTTACCAAAAATAAAAGCCCAAAGAAGCCGACTTGGCAACTCTTGTATATATCTGCAGCCTCAGCCTCTGTAAGCACCTCTCTATCCACCAGTCAATGGCTGTGCTCGTGTGTAAATATGAAGCGATCGATATGTGGACCTGTTTGTGTGGGTGTAATAACTCACCAGGGAGCAGTTGTCCAGCAGAGCAGTGGTGATGTTGCTGTTCAGACTGAATGATAACACATGGCCCTCTCTGGTGCGCAGCCCAACTTCATTATCTGAAGACAATTTGAAAGTTATTCAAATCAAACTTCGGTGGCACCTATTAACTGTAATCGAGTGTAATTGGTAAGTTAGTTAGTGGTTATTCACATATTATTTAGTGTTTATACAGAACTTATTAACTGTGTTGGGAAGAATACTTTGAAAATGTATTTAGTTATTCAAGGTAGTAGTAGGTAGGACAAAGAGTCCTTGATTAAAACCACAGTGTGTAACTTTTTAGTCAAAAAAAACACGTTTTTAATAGTAATTGCTATTTGTTAAAGCTAATGATGGGATGACTAATTGTAATCATGACTTCTCAGTACCTAACCTACTTTCTAACCTAAAAGATCTGTAGTGTTGTGTATGGTTTGCTGTATTAGCTGTTTATGTAACAAAATTGGGAAAATACCAGTAAAAATAAAGAAGTAAAAACTATAGCTACAAGGCAAAGGCCCCTACAAATTGCCCAACCAATATAACATTCCCATTTTTTCTAATCTAGTCAATATCGTTTTGCAGTCACTCAGTTCTATAGTCTGAAGCTCCCTCTGAAATAAGTCCTATGTGATGGTGTCATATTGAACCGGATAAGCTACGGTATTTGGTCAAAGTCCCTTATTCAAAACAATCACCATTGTGCTTGTAAAGTTTGTACTCTCAACTTGGTTTAAAATGACCAGATAAATAACAATTATGATTTTACTGTAATGGAGACGTGGGATTAATTACATTGCCCATCTTATTTGTAATGTCTTGCTTGGGCCATGTGTGTTGCCTGTTCATTTTTCCCACTAATAGAAGAAAATTATTAATACTTTGTGCCTAGCCTATATCTAACTGTGTTGGGTAAAAATATGTCTACAAAGTTCATATTTGCAAACAAACAAAATAAACATCATGCTAGTTGTCATATTGTCATCCTCATTTGCATTTTAAGTGGAAAATCCCTAACAACTTTCCCCTGCATGAATTATAGATGAAAACAGGGATGTCATAGAAGACAAATAAATAACAGAACCAATTATAACAGGAAAAGTTGCGTTTGTGAATAGGAAAAGCCTTTTAATTAGACAATGATCCATACCATTCAACCATACCACTGAGGGGTCATGAACTTTGAACTCTTCACTCTCAATGTCCTCCATGGTCAGGTGGGAGCGCAGTAACAGGTGGGACTCATCTGTGCACACAAAAACAATGTAATTATATAAGAAGATTGAATAAGAGATTTTGCAATTTTGATTTTTGACTTTGTATAATCTGGTAGCTAATAGAACATTATTACTCTCTTCACAGGTGTAAGTCACTTGTTAAGGCTGCTCTTAATACAAAAAAGAAAGATAGTATAAATCAGCAAGCGTCTGTAAAGTTACCCCTGCAGTTTAGTAGTTCTCCACAAACATGTTCTGAAATGTGATTCTTGTATTCGTTTATCAGTTCATATTTCAGTCCTCTCTCAAACTCTCTGACAAGTTTAAAATGAGCCCCGAATCCAAAATCTAATTACATCACAAAAATACAATTAGAAATATTTCCACAGTACTTCTGACATAGCTGATATTGACAATACAATGTGGTGGTTACTGAGCACATGTATAATTATAGGGATGAGTTACACAGTCTGGGGATGGAGGACCTGTGATATCTTTTATTCGATATACATTTTTTTTTTTTTTTTTACAGCGTCTCTGCTGATTCACTGTCTGGTGCATTATGTAACTAACAATAGTTTGAATTCATGTGGTGTCATTGGGTTCTATAGTTTGAAATTGAAGTGAAGAACTGGTAGAAATTCTATGGTAGAGGCTACTTCCACGGGCAAAGTAAGGCAAGGCAAGTTTATTTATATAGCACAATTCGTACACAAAGTAATTTAAAGTGCTTTACAGAATAACAAAGACATTATAAAATCACAATACAAACAAATCAAAACATGAATAATCATCATAAAACTAACATTAAAAGAGATTAAATGATAAAATGCAGTTTAACCTGGTTTATGGCTAATATCTCAACATCTTCAAACAGTGGACTTATTGATTAGTTATATAACAATGGCCATACAAAAAAAAAAAAAACTCTAAATGATCTGCTGTAGATTAAAAATGATCTGCTGTAGATTAAAAAGATCTAAGCTGGTTATGACACATGCATGTGTTATTCTGTATCGTTCGGCATTTGTGCACTTGAGGGTTGAGAGTTCAGAAAAAACATGTTTTTACCCCCTATCTCCACCCAAATCCCTGAACTTAGTTGAGACTATTTGAAAAATTCAGACTCAGGGTCTTCAGTCTCATTCAGATTGGGTCATACATTTGGGTTCTAAAATGTCACGTATCTACTTTTCAAAAATAGAATGATAATCCGCTGCTTGCTGTGATGAAATGCCGTTATGAAAAGGTTGGGCCAATAGTTTCCGCAGTTTTGAACAGGAAGTCAAAAGTCCCATTTCTATTATTAAGCTGTTTTAGATGAATATTTTGGTTTCCTATGAACATAATATAAAATGATGATCTACTTATGATATAGTTTGATACTAATTACCTGAAAAAACACAATATGCCTTCTTTAATGCAAACTTGTATTTAAAAGAAACATATGAATCATTATTCGTGGCACGTTCTTACCTGGAGTGAGGAGGATGACAGAGAGAATAACCAAAGACATCACAGCGAGGATCACCACCATCGCAATGCCGATGCCTTTCCAGTTCCTCGGTGGACCGTCTGAGCTGCCCAGGTCCTGAACACACACAGGTACAGTATGAATGTATGTATGAGAGTTACAATTAATTATTATTATTAATGGCCTGGTGTAATAATTGAAAAATGAATGGAACATGTTTCTTTCTGAGGAACAAGTTTAAAATGGCATTCAGGCATATGAAATTAAAGGTAGAGGTAATTCCATGACTGATACCGAGCGCGTCAACTACTACAAGGGCAAAACTTGCTGGTATCTAATTTACACCATAGTTTCTATTCAACAAATAAAAACATATGAGAGCACCTTCGGTTTGTTAAATTATTGTTTAAACTGTCAGAAAAATGAGTCTGCTGTGCATAAATTGTCCCTGCATTCTGGATGAAGAGAGATGGAGGGATGCCTTTTTAGAACCCAGCTCAATTTTATGTAATTTTCAAATGACTTTTTTTACTTTTCTTCACAAAATTCCACTTGATTGATACGTCAAGTAACATATATAGTAAGTAATAATACGTAATAATTAGGGAAAAAACACAAAACCTGTCATATGCACTTTAAAAAGTAAAGTGAAGTCAAGTTAAAATAAATAAATAAATAATATATAAATGTATGTGGATAGGGGAGAGGAGGGGACATTAGTGCTGCTTCATTTGCAGAGTCTCAAAGCTGCGCCTGGAGGATCCACACCAGTCTTCAGTCTTCAGCTGCACACATTTATCTGATTTAGACTAATTTACGAATAAGAACGGCATAAAATCACTTCACATGAGACACCAGGCCATAATTACAGCGGCAATTTACACCAAACTGTGAGTTTTTTCCATCAAGATGTGAAGTGGATGAGTTAAATGCTTTTTCCACGTATGAACAAATTTGAAGTAAATGAGCCACAACAAAATATTAAAGTAATATTAAAGCGACAAAGCAAAATGTTGAAACACAATTGAAATGTAATATTAAAAAGACTTATTGTAAAAATTAGACCAAACTGTATAAGATATTATTAAAGATAACTATGTAAGTTTCCACAGTATAGCATTTAGCTCGTCTATCTTACATTTGTAATATTTAACCAATTTTGTGATCAGGGTAGAGAAAGACCGATGTGTCTGTATGTGAACTTTTTAGTGTATCAGCTACCAGAATTAAATCTTAAGCACAGGCTTAAGAAGATTTTGTTTTGGCCAACCAGCTGCCTAAAAAATACACACAAAGCTTTATTTTAACACTTTTTATTTATTTATTTAATATGGACATAGCAATTACATTGGACAAACCATATGCATCGTTTGTGTTTTTACCACAAACAATGCATCTGGTTTGTCTGGTTTGTGGTTAAAAAACAGGCCATGGGTGAGTCTGTATTAAATTTAAATTACATAATTTGGGGAAGATAATCAAAATCGATTCTAGATTCTAACCAATCAACCATGAAAAACCCCACATCAGATCTCTAGTTCATTGCTAGTATACATAGATAAATAGATAGATAGGTAGATAAATAGATATATATGTAGTTTATTGATCCTAGGTTAAATTCAGACGTCCAGTATAGCAATCATGCCAGGACTCACACATACATGAATAATTAAAACTGAAAAACGTTACTGGCAATAGTAATATAGTGCTCAGGTAATAGGCCTAATAAAAATAGACATTCATTTTTGTCCTTATCGACCACCCCAGCCCTATTATTCACAATTAAAAGCACGTCTAGCACTGACTCCCATTTGTGAGTAGATGGCATATGCCCAGTGAAGTGTGAGAGCTCAATCACAGAGCTCCATAAAACTGCCTTTGTAACGACCACCCATAGAACCTGACCCTGGCTCCTTCCCCACTTCGGTCACCTTCCTCTGGGCTACAGAAGCACAGGCTCTGGGTGTGTGTGGATGGGATGGATTGTTGCTCTTATCATGCTCCACCATCACCATCCCACACCAGCTGTCCACAAAACAGTGCCATACGCTGCCTCCTCTTCCTGTGCACATGGCTGCGAAATAAACGTAACAGCTTTTGGCATTACAATATCAAAGCAGCAAGACAGTTTTGTGTTGGGGCTTCTGTCGCTTTTGATGGGTTTTTAAGTTAAAGCAGGAGTAAACGTTTGGGATGAGGAGAAACTTTCAGTACAATTTGCAGCTAATTGGAGTTATTTGGAGCAAATCACTGCAAAAATCTAGCATAACTAATAAACAAAAATCTACTGTAGTCATCAGTGTTGTCACAATACTAAAATTTCGAATAGGAATAGACCCAAGAGTCAATATCGATTCCGATGCCACAATAAAAAAGACTCTTTATTTACAGGTAGGTTCCATAGTGGCCCATGGGTGTATACTAGGCTATGTGGTGTTATAGTTGTTCAAGTTTGGTCAAGATCATTCTAAAGCTATTCAGAGGCTCATTTCTGTCCTGTGAATGTTTTAATATTGATTATTATTTGATTTTCGTTACTTTTGACAACCCTAATAGTCATATTGGGTTTCTTTTAGGCACACAACTTCCTGAGTTGTGGAAGTAACAACAGCTGATGTGTGACACATCACCAAGACCGGTGACAGTCCTGAGGATAAGTTTAAGGTAAATAAAAATCTCACTGATAAAGTTGCCTGCCTAAACGAAAACATAAATAAAGACAAGATGAATCTTACCAAAGTAAAAATCTGCAATAATGCCATACTTTAGACCATCTTTTTTATAGTATTAATTAATTATCAAAGTGCACACCTCTAAGCTTGCACTGACCCAAACGGATTAGACAGGATCTTACAAGATAGATTTTTGAGGTTGAAAACTCAAAACAAGATACAGTCCAGCTTGACAATTAGAGGTTTGAACTGGCAACCATCTGGTTGGTGGGCAAATGCTTGACCCAATAGAGCACGGCAAAAACTCATCTAAAATGTTCACCTAAACTACTTATTTAATTATACCGTAGGGCCGCCAGATTAATCACAATAACATCGAAATCACAATTTTAGTGGATGCAATTAGCAAATCGCAAAGGCTGCTATTTTTTAAGTACCATAATTTCCTCCACAAACAACAAAATATCCCATCTTATTCTGCATAAAATGAGTTAACCCTGTAATTTAAATATGTACAAACTGAAATATGATTCTTGTATTAGTTTATCAGTTCATATTTCAGTCTTTCTGTTCATTTTGGTTGTATTTATAAATGTGTAGTTTGAACAGAACCCTAATATTCAAGCATAAATAATAATTTGAGAGGATGGAGAATTTATCGAATTATACTAAAATCTGCCTCTGGTCCTTTTGATGTTGAACAAATGTTTCATAGTTTATTCATATCTGTTTAAACATATGAGTCCTGTACTGTTTACTTCTAGCTAGTGTCTCATCTCTAATAGATCACTCCAGCTACACATTGTGAAACTATTCAGATTATAAGACCCACCGGTCACACCTGTTTCAAACGCGTGTGGGGCAGTTAGTGTGAGAGCTGCGGAGATTGATGCCCCTCGCGGTGTATATCTGCTGGCCCTTTAACACAGACCTTTATCTCATTCTCTGTAGCTCTTGGCTCACAGCGCACTGCTATTAAACGCTGCAGATAACCAAAGCTGCACAGAGATGGTGAGCAGAATACATGAGCAAAAGTCCACACTAAGCACTTTCCCTCATGGTAATTCATTGTATATGGTGATGCATAAACATTTACACAACTCCGCTATAAAGGGACATGTCCTCCCTCTTCTGCTCCAAAAAAATAGATTAGGGCTGGAAATTACAAGGGGGCTGAGTGATATGGTGATAATAATCTACTATATATCTAGGTTAGATAAAATACTTAAAGAGGGGGGTGTGCAAAATTGTCGCCTGAAGAAATTTTAGATGTCATCCATGCATGTTTGAGTAATTTTGCAATCTTTCCCAGGCCCTAGTCGAACCCTCCTTACGTTAGCTGTAAGCTTCTGGGCAATGCTCAGCCAACAAGCCTGTCATCCATACTCCCACATGACAATTCTCCATAAATATACAAAAGCATGATACAAAACTGTATACAACAAGCATGTAAACCTGACGCCCCTGACGCCGTTGTCTGAACACGACATAATACTGTTGGAGATTTGTCTGCAAGTTATAACTATTTATAAAGAGGCACCGCCAATTACACAATCACACTGACACATTAATACAGGCAAGGTGGGCGAAATCTATTACCCAAGGACAAATGATAGAAAATTATGCACTGCCAGAAGCAAGAATTAGGGCTGAACAATGCAATACATTCCAGAACATACAAGATTTAATAATTTGTTGTTTGCAGAGAAAATTATGAATTGCAATCTTTATGACCATTAGAATTTTTATTCAGATTTTCAAGGGGAATCACCAACCTGCAAGTATGTGGGCAAACTTCTCTATCAACTGGCCTTAATTTATCCAGGTAAGTTATTATGAACATGTATTTACAATATTTGTGAAAATTAAGTTCCCTAGAGATTGTTCTGATACAAACCTCTAACCCGGTGTTTCTCAAACTGTGGTACGCAAACTCCTTCTAGTGGTACATGAGGTCCTCTGTAGTTCTAATATTTGCTTAATTTAGAGTCAAATTTGTACACTTATTGGTCCTCTTTGGGTAATTTCTTGGTTAGAACTACTAGAGTAATCATGTAGCCCAATTCTAGACCTGTTTCAGCCTTGGTTTAGACTTGGAATTATACTATTATACATCTATTTTAGATCTGGTGGTACTCGGAAAGCCATATCTTTTCTTAAGTGGTACTAGATGTGAAAAATTTGAGAAGCACTGCGAGTCTAACCAATATGTTCCTTGTGCAGCCAGATATAGAGCTGTAATGGGATGCACCGCTCCTTCACTCCCATGGGCCCGAACATTAAGCCCCAGTTCCAATTAAGGTCGTCTCACAGTTAAAACCAACGAAGAATCCCGTATTTGTTTGAATGAGGAGTTTTGTCAGACTTGCAAATGAGCCCCAGATGCAGCGAAGTGAATCCCCGGAGAGAAAGAGAAAGAGAGAGAAAGAGAGAGAGAGAGAGAGAGTGAGAAAGACAGAGAGACCAGGATCTAATGCAGCACATAACCAATGGTGCTGTAGTGATGGAGCTGGTCAGTCAATATGTTTACATGCACAAGAACTCCAAGTGTGCTAAACAACCAAATTCAAAGTCAGACCACTCTTGCCAGTCTACATGCAGGTCAAAGAATCCAATAGATGTAAATGGGGGGCTAAGAGATGTTCAGGTGCATTTAGTAATTTAGCATTACCACTAATACTTCCTAACGAAAATGACTATCATACATTTAACCATACTTTTGGCTGGATAGGAATTGCGTTACTAGGTTATTTGCTCTCCGCAGCTACTTTCTCTTTTACGTAGCATAAACACGTCTGACATAAACATGTGTAATATGTTCCTGACTGTTTCTTACAGCATGCTGCTGAATGCCTCTCCTAGTCTTCTCCTAGTGTAATAGGAATAGGGCAGCAGGGATCCGACTAGACACAGACTTCTCCAGATGTGTTATTGGGATCTGGGAGATTCGAACCACGGCACCTCAATCATAGTTCCTGGATTTACATGCATTTTGAACAATTGGTTTAAACTGGACAAGGTCAGATATCCAGTTTTCCTAGCGTGTATGTAAACATACTCACTTCTACGCTAACATGCACGGCTAATGCTAAATTACTAGGCGCACCTGAATGTCTCTCAGCCCCCCGTTCGCATCTATTCAGTTTTTGACCTGCATGTAGACTGGGACAAGAGTGGGCTGACAGGTTTTGGGGCAAAGATAATTTCAAATTGGGTTGTTTAGCACACTCTGAATTCTCTGTGCATGCAAATATAGAGAGTGAGAGAGCGTAAACAGGATCTAATGCAGCACATAACTAGTAAATGTGACACAGTATAGCAGACACGTCTCCGGGAGCCGCTCATAGACAGGGAAGTCCTCTCACACCGCATTTCTATTTGGACAGATCAAATATTAATCATTCTCTCTGAGCGCGCTCCATTATTCAGCTCTTCTGTCCCTCGGGAGCATATCCAGATGAGGTGTCACTCAAGCTTCACACTGCACACTAAGACTAAGGCTTTATGTTTATGGATGTTTGTATCGTCCTTAAGACTTGCTCCTCTTTTTTTTATCAGGGGCTGCCGATGTTGACCAGTTGTGCAGTGAATTTGATATTTGATTTACAGTGACCCCAGCCTGTCACTTACAGATGTACAGACACTGAGCCCTCAGTAGGCTCTGTGATTAACCAAAGAGCTGTCCAATGTGCACGTCTTTAGTGCTAACAGAATAGCTTATAAATATAGGGCTGGGCAGTTTCACAATTCAGAATAATACCAATCATGGCTTACAATACTGATCAGTGTGACAGGTGGATTCAACCAATCACAGTGAAGTGTGATCCCTCTCAAGAAGCTGATGACTTTAGTTACTGTAATATAAACATACTACATCTGTACCTACCACAACCAACACTGTCACACTAACTTGCCCAAGGACACAATGGCAGTATGCAAAATCCCGGTAAGGGAGGACTGAACCATCAACATTCAAGTTAGTGGCCAAGTGGCTATTTTTCAGTTAATTTCATGATTTCTCTGTAAAGAATATACAATTAAATAGATTTTGGGGCAGACTGCGCAAAATATATAGTTTGCAGGAAATATTGTGGGAGGTTTACTATACAAATTTCATTTCAGATTAAATGTGTTGCTTTAGATATCAGTGAGGATGCACAGCAAACCAAACCACATAGTCCGATATAATCCCCAAGCAGGTCTTTATGTTTATAGATAACATTCCCTTTAAACAATTCACCCATGAGAGCTTCTGAGGCAAAACACAAAACTGGCATTACAGAGGATGGGCTTTACCTTTGCCAGCAGCTCTGAAGGATTTTCACTCAACCAAATGAGCAAATCGATGCGCCGTATACAGTCCTACAGGGTCCACAGGGAAACAATTAATATGGCCATAAAAGAGACTTCCACATAGTGAGCCTCTGGAGCATCGTTTCAGCAAAGCAACACACCAGCTCTCTCTAATAAAGTCACTACTTCAACCCATCTTTCAGCTCACTGTAATAAGACTCCTGATTTAACTGGGACATGTTTAAGATCACCTCATTCTCCCTTTCCCTCTGAAATCACTACTAGAGCTGCATTTAAGATTCAAGAATGTGATCATGTCATACTCCCAAATGGGGAACAAGAGCCACTTTTTCCAGTTGATACCATTGTGTTTTGCCATAAAATATCCAAATCCAAGTTCACAAATGTTGAAAATAATCATTTATATCAGTGATTAAACCACAGACTGAAAATCTACATTTAGGCCTGTCATGATAACAAATTTTGATGTGTGATATATTGATGAAAATAATATAGACGATAAACGATAATATTGAAACTAATTTATGCCACTGACACAATAAACCTGAAGCAGGATTACTCCCCAGAAAACTACTCTAAATGTACAATATTGTGAAAAAAAAAATTTTAAAAAATCATGAGCTGCAATAAATAAATAAATAGCAGAATGAAACTCTTGAGTACTACGTATAGTTTTGTATAGTAAGTGAGTAACAGAAGTGATTTTTGTCAACCTTTTACATCTTAAATCTTATCATATAGCCAAAAAATTACCAAAAATTACCCAGGAGTGCAAAGAAAATGTAAACGCGATAAATATTGACCCCCAAAAAATATCGTTTCATCTGTCATATGTTGACCAATAAGTCAATATAGTAATTATTGCAACAGGCCTATCTGCATTTTAACAATACTGATTTTAACTGCCCCCATCTGTATTAAATATTATTGTCGAATATATTGTTGTGAACGGTGTTGAGAGCAATTTGTGAATTTATGTTTTCAAATACACAAAACAGTAACATAAATTGAATCGTGATATGGAGATAGATTTGATAATCAATATATTCCACATTCCATACTACAATATATCACTGCTTTAAAAGGAATTCATTTTTACAACTCATATCTTTGTTGAACCACTACATGTACTTTCTGCTCATGACGATATCTTGATACAGCACCCAGCAATATCGAAACCGTAGCAACAAGTATCACTATCAGTATTTGGGCACACCCTTAATTTTAAACATGTCCTAGAGCATGAACAGTTGATAGAAAACTGAAATATGAACTGCTAAACTAATAAAAGAATCACATGCATTTTATAACATGTTTGTAGAGGTCTAAAATAAAGGGCTAGCAAGTTATTTTCCATAAAAAAGAACTTTATATGAAAAGAACTTCCATAATTTGTTGTTTACAGAAGAAAATCTATTACCTAACTACAGCCTTTGCTATCTGATACTGTAATTGCAAGAATTGAAACTGCTGTGTAGATTCAATTGGGATTAACTCTGCAGCCCTCATCACTGGATTTCTTTTTTGCTTAAAGCAGCAGTGAAAATCAAACAAATACTATTGATTGAGTTCCCAAACTATAAAAACAAGCCACTCAAAACACTATTAGTCAATCTGGATGGCAAGGCATCTAGGCTGAGGACAGACATGGGGCCAGTAGTGCTAAGAATTCATAAATTAGACTCAGGAGAGCCCCTTAACTCCATCTTCTATGTCTTTGAGGCACAGTGAATCCTGCTATAAATCACAGGCGAGGGAATGAGGGAGGGAGCAGTGCTTTGGCCATGTATCCAGAGTGTAGCTCCACCGGCAGCAATGATGTTTATTACACACTACATGACATTGGCAGTAAGTGAAGCAGCTACCCACATAAAATGGAAAAAAATCTATAGGCATGTCCATATACCCCTCAGTGCAGTTCTTGATTTAAATATTCACTATAATTGGCCACATGGGGAGGCTGTAGATTAAATGGACACATAAGAAAGAACACATACTATGTATAGCTGTGTGTCAATATCCCTTTAAGTCACTGAGGTGGGTTTTATTTTTGCAAAGGGTTTTTAAAAGCCAATGAAAGCAGTGCTAAACGATTTTGGAAAAATGGCTAAATGCGTTTTTAAAAAATATAAGGATGGTATTTAGATTTGTTATTTGTATATTAAAAGCAAGAACAGGAATACAAACTGCTAAACCAGTATAGGAATCTAATATATTTGAGAACATGTTATATATAAACTAGATGGTTAGCAGATTTTATACAGAAAAAGACACTATGAAGGGATATTTAGTTATTTGCAGAGGACATTAATACATACGGTAATTACAATCTTTATTCCCAATTGCAACCATTCAACCATTCAAATTGCAATGAATCCTATAATTACAAGCAAAACATCTTGGCTGACTTAAAACTGCCTTTTTATCTTAACCAGTCTCTCATGTCCCTCTTGATTCAGCACTATTCCTGCTTTTACAAGTATTTTTTGTATCACCAAAAGCAGTGGGTGGCAGTGCGCATGACATATGGGACTATCAAGAGCCCTGGAGGTTACATGCAGACAATGCAGCACAGTCTAAGTGGAATAAAAGACCTGCCTTTTCAGCCCGTATGCTACAAGGATGTGGGTTTTTCTTTTCAGGCTACTCTTATGAAATGAGAAAATAAAAAATGAAAAAAATAAAAAACGGGTGGGCTCTGGGCATCTATTTAGCATCATGTCTTGGTAAGTTTTAACCTTAAGGAAACCAACATGACATGGACAGGAGCGGACAATTTTGTATAAAATAGAATTTGCAGTTATAAATCAATCAATCTTAAAAAAACAAAAAACAAAAAAACACTAGGATTGTAGGTCTTTAGTCGATTAATCGGTCGATGGTGTCTTGGTCAACCAAAATTTGTACTAGTGGACTAATTATTTTATTTCGATTATAAGGATTTATATGGGACAACAGCAGAAAGGAGAAGTCAGTGAGTCAGTTAGCTGAAGATTTGGTATTTATATGTAAAAATGCAGATTAAACTCATGATTCACAAGTTTAAGGTGTCTTTATGTTACATTGTTTCCTTGCACTTTATTCTTTATAAATAGTGGTTTTTGCATGAACTCCTGGCCAGGTGTAATCTTGTGAGTGCAGTTTGAGTCAGATACACAGAGATACATAACAGTTTTGAGAGCTTTTATCACACTCCCTTTTTTTGTCACGATAATTACTATCTCGACATATCATTCAATATATGATAGCTGAAACAATATATTTTTCGGCTCAATATTTATCATGTATACATTTTTTCTTTGCAATAATGGGGAGATTTTAGTTATTTTTGTTGTGTTACAATAGGATTTGAAAGGTAAAGGGTTGAATAAGTCACATATGACTTATTATTGCTTCATTCTGCTATCTCTCTATTTACAAAATGGTTTACTGGGATTATCCTGCTTTATGGTTATTCTGTCAGTGGTATAGAGTAGTTTCAACATTATCATTTATCATTATATTTCTCTGTAGCAATATATGTCCTTCAGAATTTGTTATCATGACGGGGCTATTTGTCAACTAATTGATCGGCAGGGCGTGTCTTTAGTCGACTAAGAATTTCTTTAGTTGACTACAGCTCTACCAAATACAAGACTCCACAAGGTTAGACTCTAACAGGTTATATCGAACCTTATGTGCTACAGTAACAATAGAAGTAATCAAGCTGAACAATTAAAGGAAATCAATTTGTAGTTGCAATGTTCAATTAGCAAACCACTATAATTGCACTTGTTTAAGCAATACAATGTCTTCTGCAGAGAAGTACATTAGGTATGATGTCCTCAAATGCATGTGATTTTTATACAGTTTACACATAATATTAATACATCTGCACATTAACATTGACTTAAAAGAATAGCAAATTGCAATATGTTTCAGAAAAAATCACAATCATTGGACACAAATTAATTGGCAGAAGATCTTACAAAAATCTAATGAATGAATATTGTTGGTGGCATGACAGGTGGGACTGAGGGTGGAGGAAATGTAGCCAAGGCTGGATGGGTTGAGGGGATGTTTTATGTATGAAAAGAATTTTAATAGAGATTCAGTCGTTTCTAATAGTTCATGATCAGCTTTTTAATTTAGAGGTCTACATCCAATGCTCTGTCAGTAAAAGCATGTGGTTTGAAGCAGAATTGAGACTTTCAATGAATAAATTAAAATATTTTGATGTTGAATGTTACTAATTAAAAGTCTCTTTGTTTATGTTCAGGGGATTTTGATTTGTTTTGTTAAGACAAAATAATGTTAAATGGAAAATCTTTTTTGTGTGTGTGATATCACCCAGCATTACCTATATTAAAAGGTCAAATCCTGCATCTACTTGACAAAACACATGTAATATAATGGACGCAACATGCAGCAAGTCTCCTCCCACCTCCAGGAAATAGAACATGACAATCTGAAGACTAATGAAGCTCTGTTAAAAAATGAGAAGATGTGGACTGCCTCATTAATTGCTTTATTGTGCAAATCATATTGACTGAACGTAGAACCACGGAACGCTGCGACATTTTCAGGTACTAGATAGACTCTAAGCTGTTTGCAGCCTGCTGTGTGGCCCCTTTGAAAAGGACAATAGTGCAGCAAGAATGGGCCATTTCACAGATTTCATCACATTAACGCCAATGGTAAAATACACTTGTGGATGTGTTCATTGTCAAGCATCAGTTTGCATGCAATAAAAGAGCGTCATTTAACCACCAGGCAATAACAGGCATGATTGGTTTTGCTTTCCTCTGAGAAATAAGACAGATTGTTACATTATATGATAAGCTTAATGATTTGGCAAAATGCAAATAGTTTTACAATCAATTTAGCTCCTGTGAAAGTTTCAGTGATACAGTAGTTTATGTGAAGCAAAGCAACAGGGAGCATATGATCTAAGGTTGCTTTCACACTTGTAAAATACACCTCAACATAGCTGGGTATGAACCCTGAATTACTACTGAACTAGACCGGGACTAAACCAGGACTTGAACAGAACCAAACCATTCTATAGCAAGACTCAACCAGGATCAACCCAGGACCAAACCAGAACCATTGTGAACATAGTCATCTTTCCATTAGTGTATGGCTTATAAGTTATGCAGTTACATTCATATCAAATGTGCATCTGTGTGCAAACTTGTTTTCAGTATTTATTTCCGTGCCGTAAAAGTTAGGGAATCAATTAATACAATAACTGTAAAAGAAGCTAAATAATTACCAGTAACCTAAAGCAATACGCGTTATAAGGAAAGGAAAAAAATAACATTAACAAAAAACGTGTACCTGGCATTCATGCGTAGAAAATGTGCATCTATACTAAGCTATTCCACTGAGAACACATCTTTAGTACAGGGATAATCAATCATACAGCGCAGTCTCTTTGTCACTGCATAGATCCTCACTCCTCACTGAATGAAAACAAAAGGAGAAATCTCTATATGCGACAAAAGCTGTGGAAAAAACGCATTATTTCCGAACGAGGTTGCTACTCCGTGAAAGTCAGTACGGGACAGAGAGGTAGGCAGCAGTAGTGGTCATCAATAGGGTTACACCGCAATGCACAGGCGGTCCAATCCTGTCCAGCGAAACATGGATGAATACTGACCAAAAGTCTTAATGGGAAGAAAAGAAAACACCTGTATCTTTGGTCTCAGTTTGAAATAAAATGCATTGATTTTCGTGCAATGAACAGAAAGTTGAATATATTATGGATTGTAAAACGGTGCAAACCCAGAATAGCGTTCATGCAAATAAAAAATAAAATAGTGAATGAAATTTTTTTACTAAAGGCATACCAGCTCTGTAGTCATGTTCTGTTGAGTTGTAGCGATCATTTTAAGTCCTTTTCACAGCCTGTTTGAAGCCAGAAGAGGACCGCCACTGCTATCTTCACCTGCTCTGCTCCTTCGCTCCGCAAGTTTCCTACACGGGTCTCTCTCTTCTCTGGGTCTCCCTCCTTCCTCTCCTCTCCTCCTCTCTCTCTGTAATTCACACGACCATCAGTCATCCATCTGCCTGCTTTCAAACTGCTTAACGCACAGATTATCGATTGTTCTGAGATTAATCGGTTTGCAATTAATCCGAATTCGTCATCCACTTGATGCATAGTGGTAATACATTTTCCATTTAAATCCAGCGCGCTAAATTAGACATTACCGTTCAAAACCGCCCAAAGGCATGGAATTAAATTATAATATCTCATTCTTAATCTTCATTTAGAAAGTCTATTAAATACACTTGGAACATTATGGGCCCATACCCAATTAATGCAGTTAACAATAGTCTACCATTATGGGCAAGTGATCCCATTTGTATTGTAATTCGTTAATTTAGTCTAAATTTGGATAAATTTGAAATTATATTCTTGATGTACACACCAGTTAGCACAAAGCCAACTATTCAAACCTCTCCACAGAAGGAAGATTGTCTTGTGGTCGTTATTTTTCCACTCTTCAGTTTAGAAATGACTGCTCAATGCCCAACGCTCGCTGCTAGTGAATTTATTTTGTAGGATTTTTACCGGATGTAGAATGCTTTACCCCCGTTTTAATGATTTAAGATTACTTTACATGTATTGGTGCGGTCGATTCTACTCAAGTTTTGAGATAAAGATCAACATAATGAAGATAGTGAGTTGTGTTTTGTTTACATCACATTCCTCAGGCTTTTACTGTGAAGGTTTTTTTCGGTGACTTCCTGCAGCGACATGACTTGGCGCAGCACGTTTCTCTTCGTTCATTGGCTAAAAGCAAAATTTGAAATGCGTGGCGCTCAGGACGCTACGGAAACCAGAGGATGCGGACAAAGACTCCACTTGTCGGCAAAAAGAGTCTCTAAACAAGTTTTATCCACGATATAACGACAAAGGATCCAGACAGACATCACGTTGCTAAACAAAAAGGTAAGTGCAGTTACTTTATGTTAGCTTTACCCACTACGGAGTAACTTCAGTTGTGAAACATTAGGAAGCTTGTGCTAACGGTACTATATCT
The DNA here is from genome assembly GCA_000787095.1 of Periophthalmodon schlosseri. Classification (NCBI taxonomy): domain Eukaryota; kingdom Metazoa; phylum Chordata; class Actinopteri; order Gobiiformes; family Gobiidae; genus Periophthalmodon; species Periophthalmodon schlosseri. Next base: position 25,348 of record KN479848.1, read on the forward strand.
AGCTAATAACGCAATCTAAAGTCCGTTTACTCGTTAGGGCTTTATAAAACTTCATTCATAGCACGATAAAATTACGTAAACGTTCTAAGGCAGTGTTAACAAAACGCATTGCGGAATGAGCACATCCAACATTTCATCCAATTTTAATATGCTAAAAACTGTCGAAAACGACGGCCTTCTGTCGGTGGCCATTCGCGTGTCTCATCTTATGTGGCATTTAGACACAGTTAAGTTGCTGTTTCCTGTGCAATAACTTATTACAAAAGATCTCAAGTAGCGTTAGTTGACTTGAATTTCTTGGATGTAGGGCTGTTGTCGACTTAAGCCATACATGCCCTGCGCTTTGACTAAAGGAGGGCGTGGGATGGTGAAGCTGTTCAAATTATTGGATGTCATACAAAACTACCATTTGTACAGTAGATCTGTTTATAAACTATCTGTACAATTTATCTTCCTTCAAAATGCTCAGTTACTCCAAAAACTCCAGCAAACTCACTGCATTGTCCTTTCTGCTGTGGTCTATAATTGGTCAACTAATAAAAACTTACTCACACCATTGACTGATTAATCGACTACAGCCCTTGAGCTTATATTTGATGGCCTCATATAGCATAAATCATACACATTTCATTTTTGTTTATCAGCAGCTGGAGGTCTATAAAATAACCCAATGTCCACTTTTCTCTAGCTCTGTCACCATGGATACTGCTCTGGGTAACCTCCAGAGCTTGTATGAAAAGCTCCTCACTCAGGTGGATGTGCTGAATGAGAGCATCGAGCCCAGTAAGTACTTTCTGTTTCATCTTTGACATTTCCAGAAACGTACATAACAAGACTCCAGCTTGTTTGACATCACTCACATCTCCTCCTTTAGGCTTCATTCAAATGGCCCTGAACTTTGATGATTGCCGTCGTAAGTGGCTGAGGGCTGAGCAGGAGCTTGGGTCGTGCAAAGAGATGCTAACCAAAACTGAGACTGAGAGAGGAGCCCTGGAGGTCAAATTGAAACACGCCCGGAACCAGGTGGATGTGGAGATTCGGCGCAGACAAAAGGCTGAAGCTGACTGTGAGAAACTGGTATGTGTCCATCAGACTTTCGCATAATTTTATATACCATGTTTTTCCATGTTGTACCTAGTTAATTTAGTTAATCTCTGTAGTTTTGATGCTAAACATTTTTTATATTGGTACTCATTCAAATTAGTATCTGGTTTTAATACTAGTTTTGCTATAATATCTGTTTTGATACATTTGACAGTCTTAGTCTCTATTGAGATTAATGGCATACAGTGGAACAGCAGTCTAGGCAAAGCAATAACATTTCCATGGAGACAAGCAGGTGACAGAAGTTTATTTTCAATGTAGTGCATATATACTTTGTAAATTATGTAAATATATTCAATTTAAGACTTTCCATTTTTAAGATTTTTTTTTTTAAATGAACATCTTCCCGCCTTTGTTCAGGATCGCCAAATCCAGTTGATTCGAGAACTTCTCATCAGTGAAGGTTCCTCCAGTATCCAGCTCAGTGCAGAACAGCGTTCAGCTTTGGCCTTCCTCAACACCAACAACCAGGCAGCATCTAATCACAATACAAGTCGCAGGTAAGAAAAAGCTCCAGACATTGCCTTGTAGTATTTTTAGTATATTTTGTTATTTCACTTAAGCTGACATGTATACTTTTCTCCTACAGACTCCAGACAATAGATGAATCAGCCTCCATCTTATCAGACATTAGCTATGATAAAACGGATGATTCTCTGGTGAGTCCTCACTCCTTAAATTATCTAAAGAAATGTAATATCTGCTCTTCATGACTTTTGTATAACTCGTAATGTGAATCTGACAGGACTGGGACGCTTCTACCGTGAGAACAGTGAGGCTCAAAAAGAGAGAGAAACGTGTAAGTACAGGACTTAAAAACAAATGGTAAAGGTGCAGTAACTCAAAAGTTGCAAGTTTGATGCCAATTACTCTCATTGGTATATTGGTGTGTCCTTAAGCAAGACACTTCACCCCTGCTGTGTGAATGTTGTGTGACTGGTGGAGAGCTTCTGTAGACTGACTGCCACCTCTCTTCTCAGTTGACCAGGGCAGCTGTGATGTCAGAGTATTCCATTATTAAGTCTGATTGAAAAATGAACACACTTTTAACCTACTGTGGAAAAAAAAAATGCTTGGAGAAGCTCAGTATAAGTCTGGGCCATTATTTTTGTTATTTCAGCGCTCCTCCAGACATCACATTGATGGGCCTCCAAATGCCTCCAAGCGGTCTCGATCAACAGGAAAAACCTCAGGAGTGGTGAGGATTTTGAAACATTTCATTACTTTACTGCTGTTTGTCTATCACTAGCAAATGCCACTATAGTTATAAATTGTAGGTAAACTGTTTTAACTTTTGTAACTCTTTAGGGAAATGAGACCCTGGTGACAAAGACCACTGTGTTGGTTCCAGCCAATGGAGGACCAGTTGAGGCTATTTCCACCATTGAGACTGTGCCCTACTGGACACGCAGTCGCAGAAGGACTGGTAATAAAGTCTTTATTGATCTATGGGAAATTGGTTAAAAAATACAATATAAAACCTATTTGAACTATAGCAAATAGTATAGCAATGAAACTCAAAATAAAAGTGGTAAAAATGTGCATATACAAATTGTACATTGGCATCTTATTTTCACAAGTAAAATAAAATTAGTGCATTATTAGTGTAGCAGTAGTAGGGACTTTATGGTAGCACAGGTCATTTTAATGTGAATAATTTAATCTCATACAAAGCAGTCTGGAAAAAGAGTCTCCTATTTAAACACAGATCTACAGAATGTGCAAATATTAAAGGGGCAAATTGAATATATTGTTCAAGTTTAGTTTGAGAAGTTGCATGCAACTGCAGGGCCTGTAATCTTTCTTATTTTCACAGTTGCAATGGAGTGGGATTCTGAATCTGTCAAATCTGAGGATGTATTTAAGCAGCCGAACCTCCCTGAGGGGGAGATGAAGACTCACCCCAGCACTCCCCAGAACAATGGAGGTGTGCGCCTCCACGAGTTTGTCTCCAAGACTGTAAGTTGATTTGTGGAATAACCCGATTATACACAGAGCAAGTGGAAAATATCTCAGAATGCAATAAAACAGTCAAGGTTTAGTTCAGTCAAAATTCATCATAAAGCAAAAATACATTGAATTGGAAATGATGAAACCTACATGAGTGTCAGTGAGTGGGCAGAAGTTGGCAAGGCAAGTTTTTAGTTATTCAAAAATGCCTGACAGAACAAGAACGGTGCACTAAAATACACACAATACAAGGATTGCAAACAGTTTAAAGTAAAAAAAAAACAGCGCATATTTAAAAGAGCTTAAAGAGTACACTTCAAATTCTTTCACATGAGGTTAAACTCACCAGTATCCCTTGCAAATCAAAAATAAAATCAGCTTTTTAATGGAGATGTATCCACACATGCCAATTATAAATCAGAATACTAAATATGGTTAAAATAACATGTACACAGCACTAGAAAACTAGGCCCCGCCCTTCCCCTATTACTAAACTACACGATTTGGTGGCGTTTGTGCATGTTGTTTATTGTGTCAATTTGTTACAGGTGATCAAACCAGAGTCATGTGTTCCGTGTGGAAAGAGGATCAAGTTTGGGAAGATCTCGCTAAAGTGTCGCGACTGCAGAGTGGTGTCTCACCCCGAGTGTCGCGACCGCTGCCCTCTGCCCTGTATCCCCACTCTCCCGGCCACGCCTGTCAAGATCGGAGAGGTGAGGAGTCTGCTGTGGTTTGAAAGTTTAGCACACATTTAGCTACTCTGTGCGCGTACTAGGGCTCAATAGTTAAATAAAATACTTATTGCGATTTTGCACAAGCACTGCGATTAGGTTTTTTTATATTTAAGAGATGTATAAACTGCCAAACGTAACATAACAAGCAGGCATTTCAGAACATGTTTGTATAAGCCTAAATTACAGGGTTAGCAGGTGTTCTACTAGAGGCCCCATATAAACTGGATATGTTTGCAGAGAAAATTGTATTGCTTAAATAACTAGCGTTTATACTTTGCTAATTACGACAACTAAAATTGGTATTTGATTACAGCTAATCAAGCTTGTAGCCCCAGTGCAAAAAGTGAAAACATTAATCCTAATTTCCCTTCTGTTCTAGGGAGTCCTGGCTGACTATGTCCCAGAGACATCCCCCATGATCCCGTCTCTTGTTGTTCACTGCATCAGTGAAATTGAGCAGAGAGGGCTGCATGAGGTGAGCCTTTTTTCCTTTTTAATATTTCACACATTTTTATGGGACTGTTAAGCCTCAGGTCTTAGCTGTTAGCTTTAATGTCGTCTCTTTAGCTCACACAGAGCTGTAACCAAGATTTAACAATCTGTTCTCCTGGAGATTAAATTTGTAATTGGCTCTTGGGCGACCAATCTGTTTAGAAATGACTATACTTGCTCTGACTGATGCCTGTATGTGGATGCTATTTCAATTACTTTGCTCCGTTGGGTTTGTTCATTGTCTTAGCTTCATTCTAACTATAAAATAGGGTGGGTAATATTTAATTGACAGATCTTTTTTTTTTTTTTTTTGTGATTATCCCAACGATGATAATCAGCATCCATCTTGTGCTATAAAACACCTTTTTAAATGTCATGGTTGATGTCCAAATATCACAGAAAATTGAATAGATTGTAACTAAATAACGAGAAAGTAAGTTATTGTCTTGTTTGGATGATTACACTTCAAGTTTGTTTTTAATCAGCTTTGAATAGTTTATAATAGACAAAATTAGAAAATCAAGTCTTTCTCCTCCCAAAAAAAAACAATTCAAAAACAGGATCTCACCTCTATCCGAAGCTCTTTTCCTCATTGTTGGTGTGTTTGTATCCATCTCAGCCTGGCCTGTACCGTGTGTCTGGCGCTGACCGCACAGTGAAGGAGCTGAAGGAGAAGTTCCTCAGAAACAAAACTGTGCCGGTCCTGAGTAAAGTGGATGATATTCACGCCATCACTGGTTTACTCAAGGACTTCCTCCGAAACCTGAAGGAACCTCTGCTCACCTTCCGCCTCAACCAGCCCTTCATGGACGCTGCCGGTTAGTAGGGAGTTTTTACATAATAAAATATAATTATTTTGGTACTGAGGAAAAAGCTCAGTACTCTACCAGGTTTTATACCACAATGACTAAAAACACATTAATAGAATGTGATTTTCAACCCAAAATGATGTTTACTTTGATGATCCCTTGTGGTGGTCTACTAGTTCTGATATACACCCAGACCATTCAAAACTAAAGTATCAATACAGTATCTAGTTCTAAGTATCAGTTAGTGTCTGGGTATTGATTAGAGGGTGCTCTCTTAACTCTAATAAACATTTCTTTAATATAACCATGTGGGGTTAAACTAGTTCTGATAATGTCCAAAACCATTTTAAAACTTTTCAGAAAAGGTCCAGTATTGAGGGTTAAATCATCAGGTTTCTTTGGGTTATAATGACTTAAAAGAATTATTTGCGTATTGTAAAAGATGAATAACCTGCTTTTATCATGTCATTTTTGGCACTGTAAATCAAGATGAGTGTCCACATCATTCAGACCTTTTTTACTTATATGTAGCAAAAGTTGTAATCACATTTAAAATTCAGTTGCGTAGGCCTGTAACAGTGAGTGTTGCTGCAGTGGCAGATGTGTGTGCTGGTGACGCAGGGCACAAACACTGCAACAGAAAATAAAGGGAATTTATGGTAGTCCTTGAAACTCCTGAGACTCTGTAATGGAGAGTGAAACGGCACCCGGCGGACACATTCACTTTGGGGCTGAGCTTTGTTTTGACGTGAGAAGTCCCTGTAATAATGATGGGATTATACTGTGGTTTCTTAGCCTCTACCCTACTAGTTATTGAATTCAGTGAATTTATATGAGCAGAACTTAACCAGGGCTGTAAAATTCTTTCAGAGGTTTCTGATGATGACAACAGCATTGCTCTGATATACCAAACTATCAGTGACCTGCCGCAGCCGAACAGGGACACTCTGGCTTTTCTGGTGCTTCACCTTCAAAGGTAAATGTCTGATATACTACAGTAATTCTTAACCGTAGGGCCGTGACCACCTCCTTGAGGGCCCGACTATCAGTAGAATACATTGCATTTAATGAGATTGGGCCCCAGGTTATTTTGTACAGAAAAATCCACCAGGCCCTGAGATAAAAAAATGTCAAGAACCCTTGTACTATACTATTAATGGCTGTTAACTATTAGAGGTGAGAAATATATGTAATATAATACATTTGTGAACAGAGTGGCTGACAGTGAAGAAACTCGGATGGACATCAGTAATTTGGCTCGTGTCTTTGGCCCGACGATCGTGGGCCACGCTGTTCCAAACCCAGAACCCATGACCATCCTCCAGGATACCAAGAGACAACCTAAGGTTGGTCACTATTATTTGGTCTTCTGAAACGACAAATAATGAAGTGAATATTGAAATAAGCTAATTTAGTTATAAAAATATACCAATCTAAAACATGATATTTGCAGAGAAGGTAACATAATGATCAAAATGACAACAGTTTAGTCAATTTATAGGTTTAATCATGAAATATAAACTATACTATACTGATGGAAAAACGTATTTTATCTGTAAGAAAACTATCAAAACTCAATCTCCTTATCTAGGCCAAATTGAGTTAAATATGTTCCAATTTGCCAAAACGTATTCCTAGTTTGGATTTTTGTTCACTCAAATTACAATGGCAATAAAGCTTTTTTTCCTATTTCTAATGACTGATTTAATACAATATCACCATACTGATCAATTAGCAATTGTTAGTTGCAGCCCTAGTCATCACAAGTTTCACACTGTTTGACTGATGGCAACACTGCTGACAGCTTGGTTTCAAATTTTTATTTCTAGAACAAGATCATCACATCCCACCAAATATCTCCCACTGTTGTGCCAAAACAGCTTTTACAACCAGTCTGCTCATTTTGGCAAAGTTTGAGACAATCTACTAAAATCTCATTATTGTTGTTTATTGTGATGTCTCTGTGAAGGTTGTGGAGCGTCTGTTGTCTCTGCCTGTCAACTATTGGGGCCAGTTTGTGATGGCGGAAAATGGACAGCCAAATCTGGACCACCTGATTATTGAGAATGCAAACTGCTATGCCACTCCCGAGAGAGGTAGGTTCTAATGGGTGACATCACATTATATCCATGTTTTTTAGAGCGATAATAAATTGACACAGTTGCTATACAAAATGGCAACACTAAATATTCTGTCTTTTGAATGGTCAAATGTACTCAAGATATCACCTATTTGCAGGAAGTTGAAACTCAAAAATAGGCCTGTAGCATTTAAGCTAAGCAAATGACTATTGTGAATTAATGCACTGTTTTTGTAGTGTAGTTGAGGGGGTAAAATTGCCAATTAGTATACCCAATAACTGCTAGGAAGTTCTGTACTAAAATACAAGAAACAATTGGCAGAAAGCAAAATATGTTTGCGTTAAACTATTTGTGTGCTTTTTGTTGCGTAGTAATTGTAATGTTAATACCTTTTTTAGATTTTAGAAGCTCACATTTGTTCTCTTTCCAGTGAGTATGTTGGGGCCTCTGACCACTCCAGAACATCAGTTCAGTAAAACCCCATCCTCCAGCTCCCTCACTCAGCGCATGCGCACCCTCACTCCAAGGTAAGAAAAAACATTGTCCTCTGACTTTATTAAAAATGCACTATGTAACATTTCTGATGAGGGTGCACTGCCACCTGCTAGTCTCCATGGAGATGTCATTGCTTTTCCCAGAATGTTTCACAGTATGGGATTGTATAGCTTGCATTTAGTAAATGACAAGCATTTATTAAAAAAACTAAAAAAACATGCATTCTTGCTATGAGTGGGGTCTCCTTAGATCTGACCTGCAACTTGGCCTGGCTTCATGAACTGCTTGGTCCCCATGAACATAAGTTTAATGCCATACTGTTGAACATTCTAGGCAAAGCAATAACATCCCCATGAAGATGAGAAGGTGCAGACCCTCCACCAGAAAAGTTATAGTGTACCTGAAGGAATAAACTGCATAGTCAGGCACTGTAGTACTGCTGCATCCAATTGGATATTGAGTCACTGACCACTCTTTTTAATGTTGTTACAGATTTGGGAGCAAAAGCAAGTCTGCTGTCGGCCTTCCACGTCAAGGGAAATTCTTTGCTTCTCCTCTTCTGAAATAAATTGGTCCGTTCTAACCCTTTGTACAGCAATAACCTGCTAAACATTTACTCACACTCATTTAACCTGTTCTAATATATTATCTGTTTCAAATTGAGTTTTTATAAGGTGTGTCACATTTATATATTTTTTTTTCTTTTGGAGATAATCTATGCACCATTTTGACACTACGGGCTTGATTGTCATTTTCTGTTTTAAGATACGACTTTGTGCATGGACTTGTGTTGTTTTAGAGGGACCTGCTCACATCTGTAACATTTATGTCATCTGCTTCAGCCCATGTGTCACTCAGAGGTTGAACTGATTTAAGTTTAAAGAATGTGCGCTGTGTTTTAATTTTTTTTTTATTTGTATTTAATGTGTCCTGGTTAATACACCAGCTCCTGATCAACTGTACATCTGTAAAGCCTGTTATAGTGTGCTCTCCGAAATACTACTGATTATAGTATTGATTGTCTATAAATCACTGTCTTTTACTCATGCTAATTACTTGGGAGCATTTTTAAAGCAAAATTGTACCTTTTACTAATTTGATTTGTGTACATTATAAAATACAGTGTATACTGTCAGTTGCTGTATTTTCTTTATATATTAATGGGTATTTGATGGGTCAAACCACACAGTATTTGCTATTCTTGTCATGTCACTTTCAGCGGCTTTGCCAGGATTGCTATATCAATTAATGGAGTTTTTATAAAAATAATTGAAACATGAGATCTACAAGTTATTATACAATTATTCCACTGTTTTGAATATCCATCCACATCACAAACTGCAGATAACTTTACTTTTCACAGCACCAAACACTACAGGCCTATCCACAGGTTTCAGAGTGATGAGAAAATAGGACTGTTGCCATAGCGATTAAGTATTGTTTTGAACGGAAGTGTCCTCAACAGGAAGCTGAAACCCATTAATAGAATCTAGATGTTCTCAAAGTAATATGCATTGGTCTTCACAAAAAATATGGGAAACTGCTGGGTAATAGGTCTATATGTTAGTCTGTTCAATTGCCTACATGAGTTTAATGGAAAAACTGGTCAAATAGGTAATAGTGCAAGTGTCAATGTATATTTGTTTAATTCAGCAAAGTAACCATATTGAATCCAGGTAAACAGTTAAAAAATGTAAACCTTTATTGGTCCATATTAATCTTAACACATAACCATTATCACTATAAAATCTAAAAAATCTTGGGCCAAAGGACGGGAGTGTTCCTGACGTAGTTCTGGTAGGCCGGGTCGGACCCCCACTTCTTTGCTGCTTGTTTCTCCAGGATGGGCACTCCACTCACATAGTTTAACAGGAACCACACAGACATGGGTGAAATAACGCTTAAATACTGTTTCCCCTCCATCACTGACGAAGCAGAGAGCCAGAGGCCAGACCACTGCATGATCTCTCCAAAATAGTTGGGGTGTCTGCTGTAAGCCCAGAGTCCAGACTGAATGAACTTGCCCTGGGGAAAATGGACATAAATTAGATTATATACAGTGGTTGCACACGGTATTAATGCAGTTTGGGAGGTCTATAGGTAGCTAGAAACTAATGTCAAAATCTCAGTGGAGAGCAGGGAACTGTTGGCTGAAAGGGTAAACAGAAAAGTCATGGTTGGTAATAATGGGCCCAGGAAAATGTCTAGTTAAAGATCCACTATGTAACTTCTCTGGTGGAGGGTACTCTACCTGCTTATCTCCGTGGACAAAGCTACTGCTGTCTGGGATGTTCCACAATTAGTTTAGATTTATCTGTCCCCATGGAGACAAGCAGGTAACGCCACAAGGCAAAGTTACAGGTCAGTGGAAGGTGGCCCAGCTCACAGTAAGAATGCACAGTTTCCAAGGAATTATGAGCAATAGAAACACTTAACTGAAATTGTTACTATTGTAGAAATATATCATACATTTTGTTTCAATAATGAAACGAGTTCATTTACTGACAGAAAACCTATTTACATTTATTTTTTGTGGTTAGGTCAAGTAATGTTTACTTAAAAATAGGCTGGGCAATATTGACAGCGAATAATATCTTTTGTTTTTGGGATCATCCTGATAATCATGACTAGATGATGCAATTCATCAATGTGTCCGTTAATGTCTTGGCAGTATGACACAAAAAGTGAAACGACTTTAAAATGAAGCACAGGTGCAGAAATATCACCTTAAACCCTTCTTAGGAAGATTACACTGAGAGTTTCTGTTTTTTATCACCTCTTTTATCACCGGCTTTTAAAATTTTAGACAGTATAATATTACTCAAAATGGCACCTACAAACAGAAAACTGAAACCCATGAGTTACTTACAGCGTTATCAGGGTCACCTTTGAATCTCCACTTCTGCTGGTCGGCGATGGCCTGCACAGTGAAGCCCAGGCCCCAGAGGCTCCAGCCGACGTAGTCCCTCCACCCAAGAGGCTTGTCCCTCTTCTCAGTGTTCAACATCAGAGTGGGCAGCAGCGTCGTGAATACCCACACCGCTGTGATGGACAGAAGACAAGAAAAAAGTGTATTATTTGTAATTAATTAGGGATGTCAGAATTATATATTTATTTATTTACACATTAAAAAATATATATATATATAAAAGTTTAAAGGCGCAACTGATGCCAACCAGCTCTCGTGTAACTAATGGCCATAACGTAACTATATTGCATTGAAAAAAAAGTTAACATTGTTTATTTTCAGAAATACAGTTGTTTTTTTTTTAAATATTGATGAAACTACAGCACAATATGACTGAACTATGACTTTAAGCTTTGGTATCAATGTATTTAAAATAAAATACTGGCATTTCCAAACAATAAAAATGTTATCATAAAGCAAACCAACTACAAGAAAACTAACCTTCCAAATTTTTTCAACAACAAACTCATCAACTGAATATAGATAAATGTGGCTCATACATTAAATAACTAATGTAAAAGTATGTTGTGTTAAAACTACACTAATCCTAGAAGTAATTTAACCTACTGTGCAATCAAAACAAGACATAGATTTATCCAAAGGGCCTCCTCCTATGATGCATGCTGTGTTATTGAAGGCTGATGCAGATTGAGCTCATAAAATGGAGGAATTAACAACCCATAACCCTCCTTGGAGTACCTTGCACAGTCCAGTATATAAAGAAGGTCCCTGGGCTATCTCTGACATTGTTGAATCTGCGATCGCGTCCGTCCTTCAAGATTCGCAGGAAAAGAAAAGTTCCCAGTCTGAAAGAAAACAGTTAACACTCATATATTAACCACAACATTATTACACATTAACCAGGCTCGAGTTTAAATTTGAGATTTATTGGCTGGCTCTCTTTGTGACCTTGCCAGCAACCCGTCATAACTTAAACAGTTCGAACAGAGCACTGTTGCCAAGGGAAACCAGATAAAGCCAAGTCAAGGATTAATAATTTCACAGTTAAATTAGTAGGTCTAATTTGCCACACAGGAAAAGAAAAGCTGATAATGTTTAAATAAAGTTGTGTTTTTTTCTCTCTAAAAGATTGATCCCAAATTATAGATATGATAAAACACTAAAACACTAAAATGCCCGTTTTGACCAAGGATTGGTAACTGATTGAAAATAAAATTGATTAACTTCTGTTCAGAATTATATGTGCCCGTGTCCTACTCTGCAAAACCTGGAGCAAATCCACTCAAATAAATGATATTAGGTTTATAGTTTCTCTAGTCTATGGGTTAATTTTGAGAGCATCAATATAATTGTTTGAAATACTGAATACTGAAAGCCAAATATGTGTGATTATGATTTTTGCCATTGTCATGATGGATTGCTTATTGTCATTAGAATAACAACAAAATAAATAAATATAGTTAATAATTAATATTGCCCAGGCCACTCCTAATCATGAGTTTAATATAATACAATGTGGACACTGTTGGATGTTTTAAATCATGAGATAATAATAAGATAACATTAATATAACATTACTTACCTCAGCCCCCATGTAGTCACTAGCCCAGTCTGTACATTCTGTCGGACGTGCCTGGCTCCTCCCCAAATGCGACTCAGGTGAGCGAGTAGTATAAATGTACCTGACCCTGAGAACAAAACGGGCACTTTAAGATTTAAAGTAGTTCCCGTTCCCATACAGACGACACATGGCAGATGGGCCTATAACCTGTCGCAAAGAAGGGCGTGTTCAATAAATCGTTTACCCAGGATGCTTATAGACAAATGGTTCCAAAGTTCAAGGGTACATGTCTCTGAGTGCGGAAGATTGTGGTGTGTGGAGTAGATTTTGAGAAGTTGAAAAGGAATTACATCCCCCAGTCTCCAGGTATGAAATATTTTATAATGCATTTTTGATTAACATTTGATTTTCCCCTTTTTTGTCAGTAGTAGTAGCTCATTTTGTGACATGCTTACAAGTTACTGAATTTGCAGAGTTAGCGATGCTGAGTATGAGTATTTCAGTTTAGGCTGCTATACAGATAAGCTATTAGAATGATACATAGTAGAACTAAATTATAAAGTTACAAAGAGTCTTCCACAAATGTAATGTAATTTAAATCTTTTTACATTTAGGCATTGTAACATCAAATTTCAACAAGCCTAGTACTGGATGTTGAGAATTACATAGAATCAGTTGTTTTGGTTTATATCAGGCATTGACAATTCTGCAAAAAACTGCATGAGTAGAATGACTTGAATGACTCCTTGAACTATAGTTTATTCCCATCTTAACCTACAGGGGGCGCCTTCCTGCCAGTCATTTTAGGTAACATGCGTTTTGTAACAGTGTACAAGAACAAATGACTGTTTCATTCTCAATTAACCGGTCTTATGAATAGATTCTTTTGTTGCTTTTTAGTTTTTATGCATTTAATTCTGCGCACTCTGCCCTTAATATTCAAAATACACGACAAACTACTGCTATATTACTCAAAACGTGCTGCAACAGGCTAAACACAATGCAATAACAGGCATAGGTTAAACATACAGATAGATCACGGCTGTCTATACAAACTGTGCAATAAAAACTTCATAATATTACCTGCCAAGTCGTAAAACTTCTCGGTCTTACACGCTGCTGCTATCGCCCACCCTGCCCACTGGATGCCCACGTCTGTCAGGGCGCATTTGATCAGTGCGCTGCCCATGATCAGGCTCTGCAGTCCGGCCAGAAGCTCCGGGGTAAAATAATGTGGCATAAACACGAGAAGAGATCAACTAACCAAAGCAAAGTTCACCCCCGACATACAAGTAGGCGTGGCTGAGATCCTGGAATTATGGGAGTTGTAGTAAAGAGGATTAGTGGTTTTGTTTACAACCTGCACTGCAAAAAATAATTGATTTCGAGATATAGTTTCACAATACAGTTAATTTAATCTATAGATTTATTTTGACTGAAAACTGTATCTAGTGACATTAGATCAAATAACATAATAGGCTAAACTACTCAAATAAATATCATTAAACCAGTTGTGAATGATTTTACGCTAGAAATTATAATTTGCATCAATTTAATTTTGCGATGGGAGTTATTCAAATGATTATTTCCATAGATTATTTTTTCAAGGTAAGATCCATCTAAATGTAGTCTATTCTTTCCTCTTCTGAGCAGAATTTTCTGCCAGTAGTAATAATAGTGCTAAAGGAATCAACTATAATTAAACTACAAAACTCAACTTGCAGATGTCATCAAGTTCCTTTTTTACAGTGATGGGGCAAAGACACAAGTAAAGGCCTTTAATGACCTTTGCTTCTGTCTGGAGTAGACAGAGATAAAGATTTGTTGATATGTTTTCTGTCTACAATTGCTTTGTCAAGATTCATTCATTATTTAATTACGATGAAAGTTGTCATAATACAGGCCAGTGGCTCTCAAACTTTTCACACTAAGTACCACCAAAGAAAAGATTTGGCTTTCCGAGCGCCACCAGATCTAAATAAAGTCGCCTATATAACATGATTATTCCAGGTCTAATCTAGGGCCAAACCAGGTTTAAAAGAGGACTACATAATTTCCACTGTAGTAAACAAGAAATTCTCCAAAAGAGAACAAAAAAAAAGGATAGAATGAAATCTAAATTAGACAAACCCACATGAAGAGCTGTCCAAGTCCCACCTGAAGGAGCTGTACCACAGTTTGAGAGACACTGATTATGATAATTACAAGGATTTCAGCAACGATGACTGATTTTATGGGAGTCTATGCTAAATTATCTTGCAGCCACAAAAACAATACAATTTTTTGTTCATTACATTCCATAATCCTTAATCAAAGTCCCACTAGGCCTAATAATTACTTGTGTCTTTCTTTTCTTGCAGCATAACTAAAAATGGCTGAAAGTAACAGTCCAAAAGGCAGCTCCAACGTCTTTGCCAGAAAGGTCCAAAGACAGCTGAGCAGAGGCAAAGAAAAGGTAGACCTATAACGTTGAATTATTGATAGATTAAACTAGATTTGAATAAACATATGGCAGATTACAATGTTAGCAATGGTTCATTACAGGTTCTTCAAAAGCTGGGTAAAGCAGTGGAAACCAAAGATGATGACTTTGAAAACCATCTTGCAAGATTTTATGACCAGCAGGTAAAGTCACAGTGCTACTGTTATTATGATAAGACATGTGTGCTCTGTGTTAGTTGCTACTGTTTTTTATTGTTAGTATTATGGACTTTTATAGTACCGTATATGAAGCAAACATTTGGGGTATTGTTAAAAAATGTATAGAGCATCATTTCTCTATTCTTAATTATTTGAAATACAACCATAATATTTTTGGTTAATAATACAGAGAAACTAATTTGTTGTACACACTATATTCTAAATAAAAATACATTTATAATATTCTTGCATCTTTTACCTCCTCCCCCCAGAATCAAGAGAAATAAATATGTGTTCTCTTAAACTGTATCACATTTGGAATGATCATTTGAAATACTTGTTATGGCTTTTTTTTTTTTTTTTTTTTTTTTCATTTTAGTGATATTGAAATGTAATACCAAGATTTTACTAGTGTTAGATCCATATATTCTATCACTGAAATTCAAATAATTTTGCAGACTGATGGGAACCGCATTCACAAAGACTTGAGAACCTACCTCAATGCTGTCAGAGGTATAAAATAAAACTATATTTCTGCCTTTTCCTTTATTGATATCAAACTCTTATAATATTAACTTTTCTATTGTTTCGTGAGACATGCGAGAAGCTTCAAGACGTCTCTCCCAGTCCCTGTTTGACGTTTATGAAGCGGATTGGGTCGGGGGGGAAGACCTAGGAGCTATTGTTGAGGTTAGATAAGAAATACACTTATACACAGCAAAAATGTAATTAGTTCAACTGGACGATGTTTTAAATGTAATAGTTTAGTTCTATACACTGCAAGAGAGGAATATCTAGTATTAATCACTTGGTAAAAATCACTTCGATTCAGAATCTTAATTTAAAGGTGCACTTCTGGTAGAGCGTATGCCACCTGTCTTCATGTGTTACTGTTTTGCTCAATGTTCCACAGTATGGCTCATATTTATCTTGAATTTATTAAATGACAGGTGTTTTTATTACTCAGAAATACCTTTAAAAACATGCATTCTCACAGTGCGCTGGGTCGCCTCTCAGATCTGAACTGTAACTTGGCTTGATTGCGTCTCCATGGAGATAGCAAAGTGTCATGCCATCTCCCTGCCTCCCTGAGACAAGTAGGTAGCATATCCTCAGAAAAGTTTTAACCTGGAATAGTATTGCTTATAATGTTGTTTCACAGTATGTCTAAACAGTTTCAGGATATTTCGTCTTAAAATAAGTGAATGCAATTTTCTTACTTTATTGGCAAATACGCTATCTTGAAAGAATAACCAATGAATTAAAACTATCAAGTTAGATCGCTTAGTTCCATTAAGGAAAGAAATTTGGACAGTTAAAAACTTCTCAGTTTTATTCTAGCTTTATTAACTAATTTAGCCACTTTTTGCAGTGTAAAACATTTTCTTCGGTATAAACTTTAAAAGCAATATCCCACTCTATTATCAGGGGACTAAAGTCTTCAGTTTTTCTCACTTTCTTTATACATAATTAATGTTAAATCTATACTTTTCTATTTAATCAGGGGGAGGACCTGCTGTGGAATGACTTCGAGGTGAAACTGTTAGATCAGGCCATTCGCACCATGGAGTCCTACGTAAGCCAGTTCCCAGACGTCAGGGTAAGAAAATCTAATGTAAACACACACTTAGAGACAGGGGCCTTCAGCAAACACTCAAAATCCAATATGGAGACTACACAGTTTCTTTTTCTTCTGCAGGAGAAAATTGCCAAAAGGGGCAGAAAACTGGTGGATTATGATTCGGCGCGACACCACTTGGAGGCTCTGCAGGGCGCAAAGAAGAAGGATGACGTCAAGATCAGCAAGGTCAAACAGTAGAGACCTACATATGTATATACAAACTTATGTACAATATGTGCAATAGCCAGTATGTGCACAGAACATATGAGGGGATTGATGCAGCAGGTCCCCAAAAATATAAGATGCCACACATATACACTGAAAAAAGCCATAGGAACATTTTGTTTTTGGATCATGTGATGCTTTTGCATTTTGGAGTGATGGGCACAGTAAAGGTTATAATGTTAAGCCCCAAAAGTAGTTTTTGGGTGGTGGGTTCTCTTATAATCAAGTAAAACAGAAGATGAGGGAACAAGGGTACAGTGAAAAACATCCTAGTCCTAGTTTGTGAGATAAGGAAATATATTTACTTTTGTACCCTCTCAAATTAAGTGCCACCACTGGTGATGTTCCAGCAACCCTCTGATTATACGAGCAGATGAGACTTTGTTTGAACGCCTTTGTGCATTTGCTGTCATAGGCCGAACATCACAGTAGGGAAGCAGAGTACATGCAAAAGAGTCTGAATTTTGTCATTACTGTATACTATAATACTTACTGTATAATTTGGATTTAAAAAATGAAAAGCAGGTCAACTATATGCCTTCCAAAATTAGCAGTAATTGGCTTCAAAAAAAGAAAAGAAAAAACAAAACGTAGTACTGGTAGTAAATAGTAGTAGTATTAGTAATTAAATAACATTGTCTTGTCCACTGCAGGCAGAGGAGGAGATGAATGTAGCAAAAGCTGTGTATGAAGGCATCAACAATGAGCTCAAAGAGGAACTACCCACGCTTCATGATAAGTAATTATTCTTCCATTCACCTAAAAAGCACAACATTTTGTATAACGTTATGTACGTATTTATTACTAACCGTACATTTGCATATCCTTGGGTGTGAAGTCGTATTGGATGCTATGTGGCAGTGTTCTTAGCTGTCTCCAATTTACGGGACACGTTCTACAAAGAAGTTAGCTCGGTATGTGCAGGAGGTAAATGAGTGGCCATGTATTTATTTAACTTTGTTTGTAACTGAACCTATATCTGCTTTTAGCTAAACCAAGATCTCCACAATGTGATAAGTGAACTGCAGGCCCAACATCCAGACAAGCAGTTCTCTGTGAAGGGGATTCAAAGGTTAGTGTTGTTATCATAGGATTATTTAGGATTAGGGAAGTCAGAATGTATTGATTTTAAAATAAATCAGGATTACGTGTCACAGAACACTAATGAAATGTGGAAGGAAGAGAGAAGTTTTGAGATTTCTTAAGCAACAACTGCTGACTTAAATATAACTTCTCCAAAGATTTAATGTCCTCAGTCTTGTTATGTAAAAAAAAACATACTAACCCCTACAAGATTAAACCCCTACAAGCACAATCTGAAATCCTTGTTAAATTTAGGAGTTTATATTCCAGTCTGAGTTGCAATGCACACTACTGAATATTGATTTACTTATTTTGGGAAGATTAAATCATAATCGGAATATCAGAATATATGAAAGTCGCTATAAGATTATTTGCAAAAAACTACACTTTGACCTCCTTGTTTCAGGTACGGCTCTTTGAGACGCACGCTGCTTTCTCCAAGAGCGTGGAAGGCCAGTTTCTCCGAGTTCCACAGAAGCTATAATCCCAAACCGACGAGGTTCAGCTTTAAGTCTCCAGAAAAACCCAAACATGGAACTCTGTCTCGAGAAAGCAGCAGCACCGCGGTCTCCCCACAGCCCCCCATCCCAGAGCAACCCAACCCTGAGCCTGCAGACCTGGATAGTACTACTGGTATTATTATTATAATAATAATAATAATAATAATAATAATACATATATCTGCAAGTGGCAATGATCTGCCTTTGCCCGCTGCCACCCGGAGCACTCTATTTCGTCTCCTTTTTTTTCTAGGCAAAAACAAAATATCCATTGCCACGGCAACAACATATTATATGTTGTTGCCATGGCAAGTGACAAGTCCTTGTCAGGTCCACCCATTGACTCCCATTGATTTCCATTCATTTTAGCAGCTGTAAATATGGCCCATGCCTGCAGCATGGGTGCTTGGATACTGCTTGATGCCAGGAGTGTGTTTGGGGGACATGAGCACTTTGCACGAGCTTTGTAGCTCATTGAGTCAATGTTGATTTGTTAGTAACAACAGATATGCATGTCCCATGCCTGTGGCATGGGTGCTTGGAAACTGCTTTTAATGCTGGAGGTGACAGAGAGGACGAAGTTGAGCATTGGAGCTCGGGCCTAATAATGCATCAGATTTATACAGCAATTTTTGGACACTTAACGATACTTTACAGTGCATCATACATTCACTCCACACTTGGTGGTAAGTTACTATTGTAGCCACAGCTGCCCTGGGGCAGACTGACGGAAGCGAGGCTGCCAATTTGCGCCATCGGCCCCTCCGACCACCACCAACACTCACACACACACACACACCACTTTCATACTAGGCAATGTGGGTACAGTGACTTGCTTAAGGACACAACAACAGTTTTTGCCACTGGCGCCCCACTGTGGGGTGCCCAGTGCTCTCCCAGTACTAACCAAGCCTGGCCTTGCTTGGCTTCTGAGGTCTGACGAGATCTGTCTTTCATAAGCCAGTATAGTATACAGTCAATCATTTGATACCTTCTTTGAAAAAATCAGAAAACAGTTACTCTGGACTTGAGTAGATATAGTTACTTATAATTGCACTATGTAACTTTTCTGGTGCAATTATCTGCCACCATACTTTGCCTAGAATGTTCCATAGTATGGCATTAAACTGATCATATTATAGGGTTTTTATTGCTAAAAAAATGCCTTGAAAGACACTTGAGTGAGGTCATCTTTCCACAGATCTCACCTGTAACTTGGCCGGGTGGGGTCACCTGCCTGTCTCCGTGCAGATGAATACGTTTAATGCCACAATGTGGAACATTTCAGGCAAATCAATAACATCTCCATGAAGTGGGTGGTGGACCCTCTACCAGAAAAGTTACATTGTGCACCTTTAAGTAGAATTATTTTGAAGTAAGTCTCTTACCTCTTCTGGACTCAGGGAGCCATGGGGAGATCGACAGTTCACAATCACAAAAGGCTGCTGCATCTTCACCAGAAAAGAGCAGCCCAGTCGAAGACAACCCCGAAGTGAAAGAGGAAGAGGAGCCATCTGGATCTGAAAAGAAACAAGAGGATGAGGAAAAGGTTTGAACAAAATTTATTTTTGTGTGATTTATATTTGCAAGAATATTGACAAAAAACAAATCAGCCAATAATGTTTGAGGTGTTCTCCCAATAACAATATTCATTTGATTGTGGTTCAATTGGCAAACTCCAGATGGATATCACGGCAATGAAAGGAGAGAAAGTACTTGATGACATAATTTTGTCAGCCAGCCTGTTTTTTTTACCTAATTTTAGGCCTGGTTTGGTCCTTGTTGAAACCTGATTTAGTCTAAGATTAGATCTGGTCTAGACCTGGTTTGGTCCTTGGTGTTGAGTGTCAAGGTTAAAACTGCTTCAACTGGTTCCATTCTGTTGCTGTGGGGAATTTTTTTTTTTTTTTGTAAATGGATTGTCTTGGATCTTAAGGTCCTTGTTCAGTGCATATGTTATTATTTTTTATTTATTTATTTTTATTTTTTGCAATCCACAGAAATGTGCTGATACATGCCTATTGCACAAAATACTGCACACTGCAAATACTGCAAATTTTAACCTTATATCTTTGTTTAAAAGAGCTTTGCACCTTTTTGACAATTTTCTTATTATAGATGATATATATTTCAGTTTTCATATTATCTTGTATGAAATATATCACCAACCTAATGTTCACTATATCCTCCACCTCTATAAGGCTCCTGGGAGTGAGAGCAGCTCTGAAGTGGACCAATCCTGTGATTCAGTGAGTCTGGAGCAGCAGCTTTCAGCCGCAGATCACAGCCCACTGCACATTGATGAAGAGGAGGAGGAGGAGGAGGAAGGGAGGGCCCTGGATACTCCGAAAACCAACGGACTGGAGAACGAAGAGGTCCCAGTCAGAAGCACACCTCTCAAGGTACTCAGGTAATTATATCTTGCATAGGTCTTCATTATTTTCCTTTTGGCAGTTATTTATCAGGGACAATGCACATAAAACACTGACCTACACAAAAGAAGTAATGTGTTTGTGCCAGGTTATAGCAAAATTGCTCATTTCCACTCGCAGTCCCTGGACAGGTTGATGTCATAAATGGTGTACGTGCCAATACAATACAATGTGTATAGAGAACAAGTAGATAATTACAATAACTCATTCAATCAGTCAATAAGCAGAACTTGTCCCATTCAATAACAGCCACCACATCCATACACTATTTACATAT
This sequence comes from Periophthalmodon schlosseri, assembly GCA_000787095.1. Lineage (NCBI taxonomy): Eukaryota > Metazoa > Chordata > Actinopteri > Gobiiformes > Gobiidae > Periophthalmodon > Periophthalmodon schlosseri. The sequence goes on from KN479848.1 coordinate 46,281, forward strand.
ATACAATTCATATTGCTGCATATATACATTCATACAAGGCAGTTTAATGTGTACAGGTTTGTTTGGTTAGAAGCCATTGTTTGGTCAGGCAGCCATAAATCTGCTCTTTGGTTATCCTCTATAGACCAGTGTACAAAAATAACAGAATAATAATGGTGCACTATGTAACTTTTCTGGTGGAGGGCCCACCACCTGATTGTCTCCATGGAGATAAAGCATGTGATGCCTCCAGGTCAAGTTACAGGTCAGATCTATGGAGAGGCTCACACAGAATAAAGGTTTATATGTTTTTTAGGCATTTTTGAGCAATAAAAAACACCCAAATAAATGCAATAAAGATAAGTTCCATGCTTTACTGTGATACACCAGAGAGGTTACATAGTGCACTTTGAAATGGTATAAGGATGTTTTTCAGTGTATCCACCCACCCTCTTATCCAAGGTTGAATCATGGGGGCAGCACTCTAAGCAGAGCCTCTAAACTTCCTTCACCACAAACCCGGTCCCAGGTTAAGTACCTCTTCCTGGTGCAACAAGTCCAAATCACCTCTGAAGAGGCACCTCAGCTGACGACTCTCAATGTGGAGGAGCAGCAGCTCTACTCAAAGCTCTTCTTGAGTCACTGAGCTCCTCTTCACTTGTGCAGAGGAAATAAATTTCAGCCGCATGTATCCAGGATCTTGTTCTATCAGTCATACCCAAAGCTCACACGTAGAGGGAGATTAGGAACAGACTGGTAAATTGATGTTGTTCAGGCCAGAGTCTACAGGAATGACAGCCAGCAACTCCAAATGTATGGTTCTTCTCTACCTGAGTGGCAACCCTCTTCAGGTCTGTAAGGAGTTCAGATTACTTGAGGTCTTGCTCATGAGTCAGCTACGAGACAGAGCGTGATGTTTTTCAATCTATGTACCAAATTGTGAAATCAAATCATGTTTATTTATAGAGCACATTTAAAACAGCCAAATCTGCTGAACACCAACAATAATACAACATTAGTATTCCACTCAGATGGAAAAATGATCTGTTGATGGTTTTTGATCTAATTATTTCCTTGATATTTTTGTCTCATCTCCAGGGTTCTACAGTAGATCAGCCTGGCTCAAAAAGCACAACAGTGTGATATATCCACCTGCAGGTTTGTTTATTATTTCACATTCATAACATAAGTCACTTTGGTTCACTTGTTTGACTAGTCTTTGTTTGCTCTGTGTGGAGATGTGACCGGAGAGGAAGGACTGACACCACCAGCTGCAGCCCAAAGAAACCCAGTCAAGTGTCCAGTAACAGGCTGAAAAATTATAGTTTTTTGTATATTTTCTTTAAATAGACATACATTTTATATGTTTAAGTTTTAAAATGATATCAAATCACGCAATAGCTGGAGAAGTCAACTTTTTTTGTATTGTTTAATTTATTTTAATTTAAATGCAAAGTATTTTTGTGTATGTTATCATGTACATCTCTACGTCTCTCAGAAGCAAACAATTGTGTCTGTAATCTAATCAACAGAATTACGCACAAACTGGTGTCTTGCATTTGCCTGAATTCTTACCTGATTAAAGAATCTATTTTGACTATGATCTTTAAATAGACTGTAGTGTTTTTTTGATGACTACTTCTTCATAACAACACAGACAACTGATAACACAGTGGCGATGTCTCTCAGAAACGATCTTTGGAGAGACACGAGGAGGAAAAGGGCGGGGCGGAAATCCAGAGCGTGTTCTGCAGCATGACGCACGACGCACGAACCCGAAGGCAAAAAGCCAACTAACTTCTCATTTAGTTTCTCACGAGTTTCCCGGCATCTCATACCGAGTTTAGGACCACTATTCAAGTTTTCTCTCGCCGCAAAAGTGATCGAAAAAGTGTACGATTATTCGGTAGCAAGTTTGGAAAATCTCTCCAATTTTAGTTCATCCAGGTAAGTACATTTTGCCTTTAACAGCTGCATGGCGCTCCCGCTGATTGTTTACTTTAGTTGATTTGTCTTCTTCCTGTCAGAACAATCCAAATAAGTTGTGTCATTTTAACACATACAGCACAAATGGTAAACTATTAGGTAGAAGTTGACATTTTATCAAAAAGTTATATGGGCCATGCTAACAAACCGCAATTTTCTGAAACAAAGCGAGAGCATCTGATCAGTCAGTAAACAGTGGTAACAAAGGAAGCAGGCAACACCTCAGGGCTTTTTCGTGTTATTCAAAACCTCGTTGTAAAATTTGAGTACAGTACAGTGTACAGTTTTCTTTTTTATTCATAGGTGAGGCCAACTGAGAAGCAACAATGAATGGTAAGAACATGTTTTAGTTACTGAAATGTGTGTGACTATGCTGCACTATATCTTTGCATCTTATTGTCTACATCTGATGGATTTTTTTTTGCAGTAGTTTAGTCCAAAGTTTAGTCCTCAAGTAGTAGTTTAGTCCTCAAGTAGTAGTTTAGTCCTCAAGTAGTAGTTTAGTCCA
>KN479848.1:49165-61162 GCA_000787095.1 Periophthalmodon schlosseri
GTCCCCAAGCTAGTCCCCAAGCTTAGTCCCCAAGCTTAGTCCCCAAGCTTAGTCCCCAAGTAGTAATTTAGACCCTAGTTTAGACCCTGTTTGGTCCTGATTCAGTTTTGGTTCCACCCTATAGGTCCTTATGTAGTCCTGGTTTAGATCTAGTTCCTTTTTTACAGTTTAGTTCCAGTTTAGTCACAATTTAGATTTGGTTTGGTTTTGATGGTACTTTTTGAAAAAATGTTTGTAAATCATGTCATGGCATCTTTACCACAAGTAGCCATATAAAGTCCAGAAGGTACAACACAATACTTTGTCCCTTTGAACTAATGGGTACCACATGGATGAGAATTTAATAATGGCCTGACAGGTTTTATTTAGGTGTGAAATCTTAATAATCAGATTAAAGTGTCCCAATTCCTAAATGTCTGCTCTTTGCACTGGGAACAGGGCAGTTTTACAAGTGTTCTCATTCACTTGTAGAGGAGACACTGTCAGACATTTTAAACATACTTTTGTTTCTGAAGTTACAGATATGGCCAGTTCAACAGCAGAGGCGATGGCAAATGCAGTGACAGAAGGCAAGTGCCACAATTTTACTGTTTCTATTATATACTTTTTATTAGACTAGTCTCGAACATCAATATTAGTCATATTCTTACCAAAATCTGAGTTTGTGTGGTCGAAATGGACAAATCTAAAAGGCTGAAATATTGATCTGTCTTTTAACATTGGCGCTGCATGATTTGGGGATGAAATCTCAATTTTTCTGTATTGCAATTTTGATTTAGATTTGCAATATATGTTTAAAACGTAGGATTCTGTTCAGAGTGTACATTGAAAACAACTCCAGGAGCATTAACATTTGAGAGAAGACTTAAATCTGAACTGATAAACTAACACAAGAATCCTATGCATTGCAGAGCATATTTTGTAGAGGTCTAAACTACTCTATAAAAAGACCTCATATTTTGTTTTTTGGAGAGAACATTCCATCATAAAAATCATTTCTGCCTTTGTGATTTGATAACTGTTCCTCAAATTGCGATTTTGATTCAGTTGTGATATATTGTGCACAAATTATCCTGTCACCATGGAGTCTTCTTATGTATAAAACCTGCTAATCCTGTAGTTTAGACCTTTTTCAAACATGTTCTGAGATGCATTGTATTCTTGTATTAGTTTAGCAGTTCATATTTGACTCTTCTCTCAAATGTTCATGCTCCTGGATGTGCTTAAAATGTGCAATTTGAGCTGAATTTAAACCAGTGCCACTTTTCCATTTTTGTATTGCATTATGTTTTTTTTTGTATGCATGCATGCTTTTTCCTACCATTTTTTATATTAGATAATGCCTTAAAATTAATTTCCTGTAAGATTAGTAAAGAACTATTTTTTTTTTTCTCATATGTTTCTGTGCCCCTAAAGGAGTTACAAAGGCTTTAACAACGCTGCACACAGAAGCCAACACTAAAAATAACTTGGGTAATATTTGCTTTATTTTTTTTAGAATCCAATGTATTATTTATAACTAATTTACTTTACTAATTTATACATTTTCTTTATCATCAGTGATAACAACAGTGCCCCCATCAAGTACAGGCGACGCAATTATTGCAGGTAAATTTCATTTCGTTTCATGCTTGGCATATAATTGTTCTAAGTGATGGTCACAAGTAAGTGTGTGCAGAAAACTCACATACTCACAACACATACACTGAAGGCAAACGCTTGCACATACTGCAGTTGTGTCCTTGTTACGGTTGTCAAAAGTATCAAAAGTCGGATATTAATCAATACAAAAGCTAATATAGAAACTAGATTCTCATTTGAGCAGGTATTGATATGAAAAAAAGTTGCATTTACAGGACAGAAATGAACATTTGCTTAAAGGCTTTAGAATGATCTTGAGCTGTATCTTTCACAAGTATAAGACACATAGACTAGTACACGCCCATGGACCACTATGGAACCTACTGGACGACTGAGGAATTACACAGATATAAGGCCACATGGCAATATAAAAGAAAGTACTTTTATTCAATGTTAAAATAAAGAGAGTCTGTTGTTTAGTATCGAAATTGAGTTTGAAATTTTGGTATCATGACAATCATGTCAAAATTATTTGGTTATTCAGGACACAATATATAATCATAAGAACTAAAAATAATTGTAATGGCAAACTTTATCATTCAGGAAGTTTGATTTCATAGCGCTGGTCACATACTTGAGGATTGGTGATCTTATTAAACAATGGACATGAAAGAAAATAAAGTATTGCAGTGGTTTTGCTGTTAATAATTGTGAATAATAGCCAAATTATGATGTTTCTTCTCACAGTAATCTCAACACTAAAATCTAATAGTGCGAAATCCCTGCTTCAAGCGTTTAAAAAAGCCAGATGTATTAAATTAGATCATTTACATCCAGAATCGCTAGTAAATTTACCAATGTTTGACCTAGTTTTTGTTGCGTTTCTTTATCTGAAATGGAAACTATTTTAACCATTGTTTTTCCACAGTGGTCATTCTCGTGATCTTGCTGACCATAGCAGTTGCGGGCTTCCTGCTTTATCAATATCTCTGCCGCAACAAAGGAGCCTACAGGACGACTGGCGAGCTAGCTCCGGGTGAAGACCTCGAAGAAGACCAACACAGTCACACAGAAAATGAGAAAAAGGAGTACTTCATATGAACGCAAGAGTTTAGTTACTTTTTGGTATTTTATTTGATGGAAGGATGCCACTTTTTACATGTTAGGTTTGTGTTTCGTTAAAGGACTTGTTCAGACATTTTGAGGCAGACTTGAAAGTCCAGCATGATGTAATAGAAAAGGATCTTGTTGAATGTTAAGCATGTGAAGCATATGGAAAACAGGCGGTTGTTGCCATGTTGACAATGGTGTAAAGAAAAATATGTTTGATGCAGTTACAATTTTACTTGCTGTATAAATGAAGATTCACACTTCTGAGCATTTTAAGTTTTGTTTTTATAAACTTGTTACATAAAATGATTGTTTCAGATTGTGTATGTTCCTCTTTTGGTTTGGTTTACATTGAAAGGTTTAGTGACAATTTCCATATTTATATTTCATGTGGGAGCCAGTAAACTTTTGTACGATCTAACTTCATATTTGTCTGTTTTATCATTACAAAACCTTTTGGAAAAAAAAAATACATTTCAACAAAAGCTATTGTAAAGACTCTTGTTCTCACCTCTTCTTTTGTGACTTTTTTTGGGTAGATAAGCTCTTTTTCAGACCTGTTGAGTCCTGGTTTAGTCCTTGTGCAGACCCGGTTTGGTTAGACCTGGGTTAGACCTGGTTTAGTCCTGGTTTAGTCCTGGTTTAGTCCTGGTTTAGCCTAAAACTGAAATGCAGTGAATCACTATTTCGCAATTAATCCAAATTGTTTAGATAATGAAAAAAATGTATATTTTGAAATCTTGCACCCCCAGTTTAGACCTAGTATAGGTTATGTTAGTTATTTGGTGCAAAAACGTGCGTATTAACCAAATACCAAGATTACAAGATATTTAATTTTGAAATTGCCAAGCTCTGCATCTAATATCAATGTAGTTTTTAACATATTGTGACTGTTATTATGACCGTGTCCCAAGATTAGAATTGTTTACTTTTTAAATCAATCAACATGCACATCATAGAAATCACATAACCAAAATGGGAAAAATAATATTTGTAAAACCAAAAATGAGTCATTCTATTGCTTACACCTGCAATATGAATGTTTAAGATGTTTAATTACCATATCAAAATGTATATGAACAGCTGAAAATGGGCCTCTACAGTCTACACATCAACATGGTTCTATACAATGGAAGAAACAGCAATGAAAATACAACATGTCTAATTTTTTCAAAATAACCTTTATTCTAAACCAAACCATTTTAAATTTTAAGTTTAGTATAAAAAGTTAAGTGCACCTACGCTCTTTTCCATCAAAACTCAAGTGACACTCTCCTCCTTTTTGTAATCTTAAAAGATAAAATGAGTACCAAAGAACATTACATCACTTCAGTACATGTGTGTTTTTTTGTTTGTTTTTTTTACAAAATGTTGTAAAAAGAATCCCTGAACTATAAATGTTCATTCTCCTTCAAGAGTTATCCATTTGCTGTGGTTGGCATAGCATCTACTGGTCAGCTGTAATTTACAGTACTTTATATTGCTAGAAAAAAATGCACTATTATGCAGCAATACAAGTTAAAATGTGATGAAATTAATATTTTTAAAAGCAGTGGCCAGTTTTTGAGTGCCTATTCTAGGGAATTGTCACATATGTGTAAAATTATGGAATAAAAAACACAAAACTCACTACTGACACCTAGAGCAAAAAGGAAAATTTACAGTTTAATTAGGCAATGAATTTTGGATATTAATATAGTACAAGTACAGATGTAATTAATGATTGGACCTAGGTAATTTGATTTGTTGCAAGATAGTTTTTGTCATTTTTAAACAAATTTTGCCAATGGTGTAAGGCAATTGCACTGAAAAAAAAAAAAACCCAAAAAACAAAAAAACAACACTGGTTGTCAGTGAAAAGTGTGACAAATATCTTGAAACTTTTTTTTTTTTTAATCTAGACTTGAAACCAGTAAACTTCTCGAACCAAGATGGATATTGTGAATTCAAGTCATGTTAACTATAGATATTCAAATGTTGCAGTTTTAGATAATTATTTTGATCCTAAACCAATTGTTTGTACTGGCCACAGCTTTTAAAACTTAATGTTAATGTCGGATACCCAGTTACATTTAATAAACACTATATGAAATCTAAATGATTATGTATTAACAAAAAATAACTTTGCAAATGGCATTCCTACTTCTGGCACACATTTAAATTTGATAAACAGCACAATATGGAAAGTTGTTGCTTTGAGTATTAGCAGCACAAAACAGTTGCCCTGTGAAATAAAAGATTCAGTGCAAGTTAACTACACTAACAAGCACAACATTATAATTATAATGAAGGCTCGATATACAAGTATTTCATATAAAAAGTAATGGAAAAATAAGGAAAAGCTTGTCTCTCTCCACCTCTTGTTTTTGCAGTGCATGATAAAAAGTAATAGTTAAAAGTGAATTAGCGTTGGTAATGTCAGGGGGAAAATGATTGTACAATTGTGTTTAGCAGTGTTATAATGTACGAAGCAAGGGCATTTTTGAATGCACTCCAAAAAAGAATAAAACTACATAAAAAGCTCTTTTATGGTAATTAGCCGTAATAAAGTTGGTCTAAAAAAATCATTATATATATGATTCTAGTGGAGCTCAACATTGACAAGTTGTAAATATTTTTTGAAGTGTGCAGGGAAACTGAAGGAATTTTATTTTATTTCACCGGCCACTGTTGAGCTTCTTTTGATTGTGATCACAACATCTACTATACATCATAAGGTACACTATGTATATTCTCTGGTGAAGAGTCTGAAACCACCTCGTCTCAATGGATACTTTTCCACAGTATGGCATTAAACTTATTTATCGTCATAGAGACAAGCAGATGACACCACCAGGCTCCACCAGTCGCCTCTCCACAGGTCAGATCTGTGGAAAGCCGACCCCCTCACTGTAAGAATGAATGATTTTCAAGGTATTTTTGAGCTACATGTAATTGAATAAATGCTAAATAAAAAATAAATAAATAAAAAAAAAAGAGAGAAATAGTTAAAATACCATACTCTGGAACATTACAGGCAAAGCAAAAATATTTCCATGGAGACAAGCAGGTGGCAGACGCTCTAACAGAAACGTTACAGAGTGCACCTTTAAAATGACTTGAATCAGAACTGTAATCATATTTTTGAGCAGTTTTGACTACGGTATATTTACTTTAATTATTTGACTTGTTTCATAACATTTCAGACTAATCTTTAAATTTTTATTATTGATTCTAGTAAAAACGCACTTTCTAATTTCAAGTATAATTTTGTCACCCCATTTGTTGACAGTTTTTAATATTTTATCCTTTAAGCTTCAATAAATGAAATTCCAAATTGTTAAAAATCGCTTGAAGATTAACATTCTGAATTCAAGTCGTCTTACATCATGTATAAAGTCCTTTTTGTAGTGCGTTGTCTTTGGTGCAAATGAAAATTCACCAACTACACTCACAAGATTATGGAAAGTGGGACAAAAGTACAATAAAATACCTGACATTAAATACAAGCTAATTACAAAAATACTAAAAATAAATAAGTATTACGACTGGATTTGGAATTTCCAGTTTATCTAAAAATTTAAAAACAATTATATGAAAAAAATTAAAATAAACTCTGGGTATCCGACTATCAAATAGAAAGAGGAAAAGCAATAATGTTAAACCAACCACTCCAATATATTCAACAAACTAGTTAGATTTAGCAACGTGTCTTTCCTAAAGCTAATTTGCTTAGATTAGGGTTGTCCCCGGTGCTCTTTGGCACTAGAATACATTAATTTAAATTGCCCATCAAGGTACAGTAGACCACTATGGATATTGCACGAATCTTTTCACTGAAGTTTGTTCATTAAAATGGAACTTGATAACAACATTTTTATTGTAATTAGGGTCTTGTACAAACATCATTGACACTTAAGGATGATACAGATTTTTAAAGTTCGATCTATACTTCCCATTAGTACTTACACTTACCACTTCACAGCTAGTATTGCACTAAACTAAAATTAGAAAAATGACAGTCATTTTCTAAGTGTGTATGTTTCATTCTGTAGATGCATTTAGACTGTATCATAAAGCAGCTCAGTACTAACACATGTAATGCTATTGGATATACAAACATTTGATCACATTTACAGAATGCAGGAGTTGCTTTACTTCACACTGGTTTCTACAGGCCTTATTTCTGTTCTTTAGTGAAGTGGAGTACTGTACCTTTTACATGGGCTTATAGTACATTCCTTATGTGAACTCAGTGTTGTGGCATGAACAAGCAGCCTTAACCATAAACGATACAGGAAGAACTGGGGCGCTGGGACATGGGGCAGAGCTGCTGTTACCAGATGGTGTAACCTCCACTGGAGCCGCCCAAGAAGAAGTTATTCTTGCGCTGCGTCATGACCATGTTTGCCCCCTGCATCGCAGCCAGCTGTGCCGCATTGGGAGGGTGTCCGGGAGGTGGTGGCTAAAGGGACAAAAGCATAAACATTAGATTGAGTTTAAATATGGCACTGTTATTAAAATGACGGTACATACTGGGATAGAAGCACTGCTGCCTGCACCGAAACGCGCCCCAGCGTCATAGCCCCCTTCCACCATCACAGTGGAGCCAGGAGGGTACACCGCTCCTATTGGGTAATAGGCCATGGGCACATTCTGCCCCACATGCCCCACACCCATGGGCTGCTGCAGAGGCATGAACATCTGAGCTCCAGCGTATGGAGAGGACATGGGAGCCTGTCCAGGCGCCTGCGGGGGAAGCACGTATCTGGGCTGGTATATCTGCAAACACAAGGTTAAATGTTAATTATAATATGTCTGTGTAATCCCTCAGTCGTCCAGGTCTGATCCATAGTAAAAGCCAAAAGTTAAATCTGTCAAATGGACAAAAAGTTGTAGGAGTGTTTTGAGTTTCTGTGTAGTTAGCTCCTCCCTTCAGATAGATATAAGGCAGTGTCCACCAGCAATCTGACCAGAACTGAATTGGCGGCTTAGATGATCAGCCAAACGTCTTCACTCCAGCAACTTTTTGCCCAGTTGACAGATTTAACTTTTGGCTTTTACTATTAATTATAATATATATGTTGTCACATTCATAAGCAACAATGCAATATTTACATCTGTATATGCAGGTGGAGCGTCTGTGTAAGGAGGGGCCTGAGGAGACATTTGCATAGCAGGAGGGTAAGCGGGAGCAGAGCTCTGCTGAGGGTACACAGTCTGCTGTGGATAGGAACCTGTGAAGAACACAAAAGAACAACATCAGGTCTCCAAAGACGCTCAGAAGATCGAGTAGCCTATGGCTCTGACAAATGAAGGCCTATATTAGCATTTATGTATGTATTTATGCTGCATTTTATTATCTTCATTCGGGCTAAACGGGGCAATGTCCAAGTGAGTCACACTAACTTTATCTGGCCAAGTCACAATAGAGAAAACTGTGACACACAATAGACGCGTAATGGAATTTTCAAAAGCAGGTCGGTCTATCCACCACTAACCTATTACACATTTACATGTGAAACTGTCAAATCTTATAGCGGATTGTGTTTTAATAAAAAGCATGCACACAGCCTATTACACCTAGGCCTTGTACATCTAACGTCCATAACCTACCTATAACGATAATAAACGTGTTATTAAACTATTTCACATGAACAGGTGTAAATAAACCCGACAATCACAATCTGACTGAAATCATCCATCCTCAGTTTATGTTTGGGCTCATTTCACGTGATTTCCCAAAGCGCCAGTCGTGTGGTGTTATGTAGCCATATGTAGCCCGCTGTATTCTCTGTTCCGTCACAGAAATCAGCTCAAATCTCTGCACCAAAACAACAAAAAGACGGATCGACTTCATGACCGCGGCTCGAACCGGGGCCTAATGATGAAATACCTTTGTTGTTCATCGTGTCGTGGCGGTTTTGGAGGAAATCTGCGTAAAAACGGGATTCTGCGTATGTTGTGCGGCCTCAGACGGTTCGACTGCTTTATGTCACGCACTTCCTTGTTTTCGTGTTTTTGTCAAAGCGGTGACGTAACTGTACGGAGCCTGCGCGCGCCCCCAGCAGGTAATAATGAAGCAATGCAGAAAGAGAGTGAATCAAGGTGAAAATGCATTTAACTCCTACATGACTAAGTTTAGTTTTTTGTGTTAATAGAATGGTGCAAAAACATGGGCAAAAATCCAATCCATATGTATACCACGTTTCTTTTACCAACAAAAAGCAGTGCACACACAACACAACACCAAGAAACACATTGCATAAAATAAAAATAAAGATTGTATTGTATTGGGTCTAGGGCTACTTCTTCATCAGTCCACTTATGAGACAGCAGGCTACAACTAAAAGTAGCTACTGCATTTACGCCTCTGTCCCTTGTCCTTTTTACTTAAAGAATGTCCCACTTTTTATTGATACATGAATTATAAAAAGTGAGATTAACATACATAATCATATATTTTTTCTCACAAACAAATCAGGACCATTTGGGTGTACTGCAATTCAGGATTGTAATGTACCTATTACTATTTCAGTCTCTTAGTGTGTGAGGATTAAAAAAAATAAAATTAAAATTTTAAAAAAATCATCAGGTGTTATTGCAGTTATTATCTGAGATTACATTTCCTGGGTCTGTCCATCAACATGACCCTCTTTTTCTACAATTTGAGGTGGTTACCCTAACTACAATTATGTCAGTGGAATAGCTTCAGCCCACATCAGACAACTTACAACACCAATAGCCTATATTTAAATGATTGTATTTATTGATTTTGTTTAACGCAGACATCGGGGGACCATGCAAACTCCACACAGAAATACAGAAACAGAAATACAGATTTTCAAATTGATGCTCAAATTACATGTATCAGATAGCTACAGGCTGAGATACGTGTCAGAAGTTGTTTGATGTAGGCTGGGGTATTACAATGCCATATCAGATCCTACTGGATCAAAACTATAGCTTACATGTCTATGCTGTCTCATAAGTGGATTGATGAAGCCAACCTATACACCCAATACAATTCCTTGTGATTTCTCGTAATGAAATACAGTTTTTGATTTAGATTAAATGGTCTAAACTGAAAATAAGTAGCTTTCTGTGTGTTCCTTATAGAGATCACAACATAGGCCTAATTAAACACTCAGATAGCCCTAGATAGAAAATAATGCTGCAACTTGTTTTGTTCTGTCTTTGAAATAAATAAATAGACTGTGAATGTTAATAAGCCAACAAAACTTGGCTCTTGCTCTGTGATACTCTGAACAAAGGACCGCACATTTAACCTATTAGTTGAGCGCTCCGTGGAGGCGCGCAGTGTGCAGCTCGTTTATGTGCTGCTGCCCCTTTAAGGGAACCATGGCACCTCTCAAGTCGAGGCAGACATTTTTCAATGCAAGATTTTTTCTTGCATAAATTATGCTCATGACGTAGTGCAAAAGGCCAATTTCGAGGCAATTTTGCCCAACTTTTCTACACAAATGGAACATTATGCGTCACCTTTAGGTTTTTGCGCGGTCAGAAGAGTTTGAGAAAGGACGTCGTCATTAAATATTTAGACAGAGGAGCTGCTAACGCTGCAAACCTCCTTATCAATGCAAATAGGTCTTTTGTGTGCAGTCACAGCGCCTGTCTGGGAGCTGAGGTGAATTTTTAATTATGTGTGACTGAAACAAACTGTGACAGGACCTGTCCAAAAGCGGCCGATGACAGCAGACGAGCGGCTGTAACGCGGTAAGTTACATTTACCAACAAGAGTCTATTCTTGGCTGCAGGTCGCGTACAGCTCTGAAATGGCGAGGGGGAATCAGTTTGGGTAATATGCAATGCTCGTAATTAGCATAATTTATATATTTATGATAAGAAGAAGGAAATACATAATATTCGCGCTCTGTGCACTGGTCTGCACGTTTGCAGCCACTCGGACGTGATGTCTCCGGCGTGTGTCCGAAAGTGGCCGAGGCGGCGACACTTTTATTGGGCATATGCGGGCTGGGGGTGGGGAGCTCGGACTGCTCAAGTTTTGACACATCCTTCCGTCTAAAGGGGCACTGCAGCAGAAGCATGTACTCTCAGTTTGATCATTTTAGGGACGAGTGCACTTCAGTGAGCAATTACATTATGTCCTTACCTCAGACATAGGGTCTTGCAGCTGATGTAGGCCTTCTCCAAATTAGTATGCTACTCTCTGCATGAGTAGCCTACTTAGTTCGCACAGACAAAGGTTGATAAGTGTAAGCCTACATATGGAAAGTTGCTGTTACAGTTTTTATTTTGTCCTTTTGGTGTTTGATTATGATCTGATTTTAGAACGAATGAACCAAAATTTGCTTACTGCCAACAGTCATAGTAAATTACCAGACTCAAAACTGCTGCTGTCAAAACAAGTTTTTTTTTGTTTTGGGTTTTTTTTTTATCCAGGGTCTGTAATAACTCAGCCGATTGCCCACTAACCTGAAGGTTGGTGGTTCAAGTGCTCATTGCTGATATTGGATATTGTTGTTGTGTCCTCACGCAAGGCATTTAACTCAACTCAACTCTCATCTTGATTGTTAGTGATTGTGAGTAATCACTTACTCTAGAACACTTTTATAAAGTTCAACTTGTGAAGTGCTATTATTAATAATCTGAAGTTTGGGATTGGGAGCATGTTCCAGCTTGTTACCTTCAAATTAAGCACTGGAAATGGCAAAGCATAAAAGTATATCCGGCTGGGGTGATGAATCAATTTCCTTATTCACACTTGACACATGCACATGTCAACCAAACAGTATGATTAACCAGTTGTGTCCCAGATAATGTTGAGTATTGTTTTGGCTGTGGCACAGAATACATGGAAATCATCAAGTCATAACAGAGAACCATGGCCTCCCAGGACCAACCCGCCAAAGATGTGTCACTCACTGTCAATGAGCAAGTAAGTGTCTCGCACCATTTACAGCGGCAAGATAAAAGTAGAGCAGAACATGTCAGAACATAGATATTTATTAGGACAAGAAATGAAGGAAAGGCTAAAACTCCTGAACACTGAGTTCACTACATCTGTAGCTATGGTAGGACACTGGTTGAGGGTTCTACTACCAGAGGGCTTTATAGGTGATGGATAACAAAAGTTTACTTACTTTTTGCACGATTCCTTTGATATAAGAAATTAGGCTTATTTTTTTTTAAGTTCTATGTCTCTTAATATAGTAAGTGGAGCTGCAGCTAATGATTCAGATTTTTTATTTTTTTCAATTAGTCGACTATTTAAACGATTATATGGTAAATTTAAGGTTAATTTATAACCACATAAAGGTGCTTAGCTAAATAATTATAAAGTCT
>JACM01065795.1:0-19481 GCA_000787095.1 Periophthalmodon schlosseri
TAATAATATTTAAATTGTTTATTATGAAGTATTTCGTCATGCTTTATTATATGGTTAATTAAGATATAGTTATTATAAAAAACAAAAATGGGGTTCAGAATTGTTGGCTGGAATTGAGTTATCTCAAAAATTATAAAACAGGTTTAAGAAAGTGAACTGAAGCATTAGGATAATTGGAATTTTACATGAAATCTGTACAGAACTTACTGAAAACCTATTGAAAAGCTCCAATAAATCAAAACCTCTCAACGTGCACTGAACAAAAAAAACAACTCTACTTTTATGAGGAAACGCGTCATTGCCAGCAGAGGCCAAGCACTGCATCACTCACAAGGTCAGCCCAGTCATGGTCATGTGACAGGAAGCACAGTGAAGTCATTACCGCGGCAACAGAACAATGAGCCTACAGTCGGCCCAAGAGTAGCAGGTCCCAAACAGCAAACATCCTGCCTCACCTCCCCCCACACCATTCCAGTTATTTTGCACACATAATGATATGATGTACTGCAAACGTCTAAACTTTGTATTATTGTACTACTGCAGGCTGGCATACAGAAGCATCTGCAAACTCTACACTGCAAAACTCAATAAATATATATAGGTCCTATATTACACAAAATGGACTCTTGTGAGCTTTAAGCCATGTTAGAATGTTATCTCATCAAAACCATACCTGGAGTTGTTTTTTGTTTCATTCATGTTTTGTTTCATTCAGACATGTTTGAATATTCCTGGTCTATCAGTCTGTTCACATCTCCAAAACTCAAAATGCTCTGTTCCACCTTGTGATGTCATGAAGTGGTAGTTTTCAAGTTAACAGCTACCTTTTACCTTTAGTTTATTAGGCTGAAATCATCCAAATGATTCTAGAGAAGGTGTATCGAGGGAGGTCAACCACCAGCTTGTCTAAATGAAGAATGTACTGTTTTGCCGGGAATGTTAAACAGATGAAGACAAGCAGGTGGTGGACCCTCCATCAAAACGTTACTTATTGCCCTTATAAATTTGTGTATTTATGAAGTCTTAAGTATGTTTTATTGCGCAATTATATTATAACTTGGGTCCTAGAGGTGGAGTGAGTTATAGGCATTCACCTTCCTACTGCAGGGTCATCAGTTAAAGCCTTATCTGAGTACACACTGTTACCATCAGGCAAGTGCTACAAAGTCCCTCTGGCCCGTAAAACACATGCCAAAAATCCTTAATTCCAAATGCCATTACCTCTCTGGATGACCTCACATCACGTAGCTGTTGTCTTTTATCGTGATGTGTTTTTAAATAGGTTTTATGTATGACTGATGAATGTTGTGCCTTGTCAAAGAAAAGATTCTGTCATCTGCTGGGACAGACAGTAAAGCCCATCTGTCTGTCTATCTAGGCAAATACAACTGCAGGGGTGGAGGAGGGTAAAAGTTGGATTCAGCACTGTAATGGCTGCAGCTACTTTGACCCCTGGGAGCAGCTAACACTCTTCTTCCTGCTTCAACTCACACCACGTTTGATTTATTTACTCCTGTTTTGGGGTGAAAAATAATGAGCTGTGCTGACGACGACAAAAATGCAAATGCAAAAAGCGAACAAAGTGCATACATTCTAACTTTGACGTCTAGAAAGTGTGTGAAAGAAAACAGGACAGTGTGTGGGTCGTAACAAACTTATAGCTGTTGTCTAAAAAATGGCACTAACTCACTAATAACAAAATGGCAGTAGATAAAAATGTGATCTGGCTCGTTCCTCCGCTCTCTTCCCTCCAGCGTCTTAATTTATGCAGCAGAGTTTCACTGAACAGCGAGCCACAATGAGAATTTGAATATGAGAGTTTGAGGGTAAAGTTGTTGAGAAAGTTGTGATGGTGGAATGTGGGAATACAGCCACAAAACACAAACTGAGATTTCAATTTGTACATTATATTTCTGCTGACTTCAATGAAAATGAGGCCTACTTTAACCAAATCGTTGAGGATATGAATTCTTCTAAACCCTAAATTACAACAGCTCTGTAGTTTGCTTTAAGCCATGTTATAATGTTGTTACCTCATCAAAAACATATCTGGAGTTGTGTTTTGTTTCATTCACACATGGCTGAGTAATCCTTTATGATTAGTCTGTCTACATCTCCAAAGCTCAATATGCTCTGTTCCACCTTGTGATGTCATGTCGTGGCAGTTTTCATGTTAACAGCTACATTTTACCTTTAGTTCACTAGACATGGGCAATTCCAGGGCTGAAATCATCCGAATGATTGTAGTGAAGGTGTCTGAAGTTGAAAAACACAGTGGAGCACTTCTAGTAAGGTGTCTGAAGTTGAAAAACACAGTGGAGCACTTCCTGAATTACCACATGACATCACAAGGTAGAACAGAGTGTTTGAGAAAAGAACTCAGCCTAAATGAATGAAACAAAACACAACTCCAGCTGTGTTTGTGATGAGTGATATGAGCCCTTTGATTAAACCTGATTATGTTGTGATGGATTTAATCCAGGTTTAGTTACTGCAATTTACTCCTGTTTTAGCTGTAATCTTGTCATTCTCACTGGAAGTCCATTTCTGTTGCAAGAAATTAAAAATATAAAATTATAAACATAATTTTAAGAACTCAAGTCAACAATGTAAGATAAAAAAAAAAATCTGATCCAAAGTCAAAATTATGAAATGAGCCTAACTAATCATCTAACACAAGAAATGAGCAATTTTTATTTTTCAGATATCTTTCTTACTGATTTGCACACCCTGATTTAATGAATTTGAATCATTAATAACTCACCCTTTAGATTTTCTTCCTCTCTTTTTATTTTCTCTTCTATATCTTAAATTCGAAAAAGTTTGCCATTGTTCTTTCTTAATGTGCAAGTGCTCTTCTGAATGCAAACGGATTATTTCTGCTTGCGCCATATGTTTTTGCCCGTCTCACCACTTATCATAATTTCTCCAGATAATACAGAAGAAGAATGCCTGTATCTACCTGCTCCATCAATCCCATTTCCCTATTGCCTCCCATCTAGTGACGAGAGCTGCTCACCACAGGGGCCGCTTCATCCACCCCCACTCTTCTCCTCATACCACGCTCTTATCTCCTTAGGAAGCAATTTGAAGTGAAAGTTGCTTGGTTAAAGGCTACGACGGCACGGTCCGCTTTGATATGACGCCTTGGCATATGAGCTGTCAAGATGCGACGAATGGAGGAGCATTGGTAGAAGCGAGACAAGAGGAACAGACGTGATTTTGGGGAGAGGGGGAGAGGAGAAAGAGCTGAGCTAAGTGGCATGCTTCCAAGTGAGTCGGCTGTCGAGATTGGCTAATTAACGAAGCCGTAATTAGAATTAGGCCTGACGTGCACAAAAAGACTTCTATCGCTCGCTCTCCCTCCATCCCCTCCCTCCAGTGCCACTTTGGGTGAATTTCCACTCGGCTGCAGTGCTTGAGTAAATGGTATTTTTTGAGAGATTAGCACACAATATACCAAGCAGAAAGTGGTATTTATAATGCTATAGTGAACATTTGTATATACTGAAGACACAATTTGGCTGGAGTGTGCTGTAAATCAACAAATAAAAACAATAGTAGGTCAGAATAAGTAGTGAAATTATGGAAACAGTACATTTGGCATACTCAGTTTTGCATATTGCTATCACAAATGAACCAGACTTGCCTTTTAGGTTTAAAAACAACTGGATTTCAGTATTAAGAATAAATCAGGTTTATTTTTTCTTGTAATTAAGAATGAATCAGCATCACAGTAAAAGCAATGAGATTTCAACGTATTAATCTCATATGGGGACACAAGTCATGTTTATGAAACTTGAAATAGAAATGTACCCTCCCTTTAACACTATTACACTATCTATGGGCAGAAAAGTGAGCAGCGACCAAGCAGCTTCGTACTCTAATTAAATTGTAACAGACAGTACTGTCACAGTGCTGAGCCACCAGCAGACCCAGCAGCTGTATTCACGCTTCCATTTGAGAACCTGTCTGCAGCCTGCCTCTGCACACATGCTCAGACACTGTCAGTACCACACTCCTCTGATGCCTCCTCTCCACACGACATGAGCTAGCAATCCGTTTAAACAAATGTTAGCTCTTTGAAAACCTACAGAAACTCTCCT
The DNA here is from genome assembly GCA_000787095.1 of Periophthalmodon schlosseri. Classification (NCBI taxonomy): domain Eukaryota; kingdom Metazoa; phylum Chordata; class Actinopteri; order Gobiiformes; family Gobiidae; genus Periophthalmodon; species Periophthalmodon schlosseri. The sequence goes on from JACM01065795.1 coordinate 4,107, forward strand.
CCTCGCCCCATCTCCATAAATATGAATTAAAGTGCATGACAGGTTTTTACGTTTTTCTAATTATTACTTGGTTTGGAGGGATAGTGTCTGTGGTAAATACTGATGGTAGTTTTAAGTGGCAGATTGTGGAAAAAAGTTGAGAATAAAAGTACAAAAATACAGGGAGGAGTGGTGAGTTCTAAACTGGAATGTCATCCACACAGAAAAATCCATCCTAAATGTGTAACAATTTAAGCACGCTGAACACATTTTTCTGACAGTTTAATAATTCATTTAATAAAATAAAGGTGTTAGCATTTATTTTTTTTAAGACTAATCATAACTATTGTGCAATTTAGACAGATATTTCCTTTGGCCCCAGTTATGGAATTACCTCTTGTCTACGCATGTCATATCTGCTGCCCATGTCCAACCAGGAAGTAAAATAATAAACTTCACCAAAATTACAGAAACTAGAAACTGGGAAATATTTTAGTTACAATTTGCAATATAATTATGCTAACTATGTTTTAGTAAAAATTACAGAACTAGAAACTGGGAAATATTTTAGTACAATTTGCAATATAATTATGCTAACTATGTTTTAGTAAAATGAGTAGTCTAACCTGCCATATGCACTTTAGCTAAGGCCGTAGCTACAGGGCCTAACAGCCTCGTGGTTCTCTTGTATAAGCGTGTCTGTATGAGGAGTTGATAAACGACAACAGGGTGCAATGTAATTTAGCCCAAGCACATAACATCTTTTGTACCAACACAATGTTTATGAGGCCGGGTGAGCGATGGAGATGTCCGAGCAGAAGTGACGGAGGAGTAACATCAGTCATTTGTGCGTCACGGTGCGGGGCTGTCCTCAGTGCCATCATTCAGGTGCTGAGTTTGCATCAAGTGCTTCTTATGGGGAGCGCTGACGCTGAGTGATTACAGCAATGACCCTTAACAGTATAGCAAATTACTTAAGAGAGTAAAAAGTCAGTGAAAGATGGTTAGATTAAGTAAATGTAAGTAAGTTTGTGTACGCTGGACCTTGTTGTTTCTTTTGCATCTGTCTGATCTGCCTATTTTGTATGGATGTGATAATACTAGTTAAAGAGAGGTACAACACTTCTATGGGGTCTTAATTGCTAACTCAATTTAGATCACCATGGTACCTTTTATCATGAGTTCTCACTCCCCACACTTCCCACCCTTCAAAGTGCTATCACAACACAATCAGCATCCATTTTGCTAATGACACTACTGCGCATCGCATTAAGTTTGTGAAGATGTAGTGTATTGCTTTGTATCATGCTTTTGTATATTTGGTACTACTTGATATACTTGGTGTGCAGGAGTTTGGGCTACATGGGCTTGTGGGCTGAGCTTTGAACCGGATCGTACTGCTAATGTAAAGGAGGGTTCAAATAGTTACCCAGGTGAGATTGCAAGATTACTCAGACATGCATGGGTGACATAAAACCACACAGGCATGTTTTTGAGGAACAGCAGAAGTTAATTTTGCACACATATGCAAAAAAACACATTAACTTAGAGATGGTAGCTTTACATTAGCCAGAAGCCAAGTACATACAAGTGGAATTAAAATACATTACTGTACATCATACTAAAATTTGTATTTTTATAGACTCATAGACTGACTCATAGACTGCACACTGACTGTCCTGACAGTTTTGGTCATTTCAGGCAATCTGTTCCCCTAATTTATTTTGGTAGACTGAACCTGGATTTTGCCGTTGAATTTGTGGAGGCTGCAGGGACACTCCACAGCCCGGGAAACAGATCAAATGAATAAGGGGCGCGTTGTTGTTCCTCATTACCAAAATCATTGGTGTACTTGCACTCAGAGATGCATAATCTTGGTATCATTTAAATGCAAAGTACAACCATCCACTGCCTCTGCCTCCCGCTGATCCTCGCCATCCCAAACCCAACACACACAGCACTATGGGTAATCATTGGTGTGCATGTGCGGCGGCCGTGAGACAGAGAGGGGCTTTGTAGTCTGCTAGAGCCAGTGCCGCAGCCTGCTCTTCTATCATCACGTTTAACTGCTCTGGACTCGGGCAAGGGACAATTCAATGTTTGTGCCACTTTGGCTGGATGTATTACCACCAGTGTATGATGGCTTTATGCAACCACAAAGTCAGAAGAATTGGGATACTGTGTAAAAGGAAAGATTTTCTATTGAATTGCAGAAACAGGCTTAGTAAAGTGGTACAGGGGAAAAACAAGGGGAATACAATATAACAACAATGTGGATGGAGAGTTTAATCTAATGGCCATGTTTTTTGTAATCAGCAGCATCCATATTAAGGCATCGTCTAATGATGCTTTGTTTTTATGTGATTGTGCAACTGCTCTGTGTGCCTTCTGAATTGCTCCACTTGGGGATAAATAAAGTGTTGAATTGGATAATAATAATAATGCCTTGGAATTATAGAACACCCTTTAAGACACCCAAAGCGCTTTTACACTGCATTATTCATTCACTCCACTCTCAATGGTGGTGAGTTACTATCGAAACCATGACTGCCCTGGGGTAGACTGACGGAGGCTGCCAGTCTGCACCATCTGCCTGTGTGACCATCACCAACACTCACACACACATTATATTCATATAGGTGGCTGAAGTGTCTTGCCCAAGGACAGCAAAAGAATGGACTTATCCGAGCCCATCGCCGACCTTCAAGTTGCCGTGCGAGCTTTTTATGGTACGTTATTGATCCCCGTGTGGAAATTGGTCCTCCGCATTTGACCCATCAGCCGTGGCAGGGACCCGTCTCCAGATCTTGAGCCAGGGTTGGCCAGGACCAACACTGCTTGAGGATTTTGCCCATTGTGCAAGTATCCTAACCACTGACCGACTGTCACCCTTTTAAAAGGTTGCATTTTAGTCTGTAAGATAATGACACAGAAAGTGTTACTGCATCTGACCCTGTTCGGTTTTTAATAGTAGAGCGTGTCGCCTATGATGCTGCTAATAGACTTTTATTGCTCTGTTTTTCTATTACCTTTCCATCTCATCTCAACCAGCCCTTAATGTTTTGTGCCAATACTGTATATGTTTTGTTATGCACTCACACATGCAAGTTTGTAGTGCTTTAGATTCTACACAATGTCCTAACTTCCTCACATTTAGTCTTGAACTCAAACTTGAGCATAGAAACACGTTGCCGTTTAGATGGTAGAGTTAAACCAGTGAATAATGAGCTCTGGCACAGGAGAGGGGGTTTGTTTTTGCCTGTGTGCGCTGCTCTGGGGGGAGAGGACGGGGGCAGAGAGATGACTATCAGGGGCCAGTTTAGGTAGCTGCTTCCTGAGAGCCCATGTGGTCCCTGGGATTCAATTGGCCGAACAGCTGCAAGCCTCACTCTAAGCTACTGGTTTCCTGTTCGGGCAGTCGGGCTCTGCTACAGCTCAGCACCGCCATCCTGTGGACAAGGATTAAACTGCAGAGGAGGGATAGCATGGAAAGATGCACTGATGCACCGTTTCCCTCAATTAAAATGATGTATAGTTCGGATAATCCAATCTTTACGCAACGCGGGTACTGGTTTATTAGTGGGAGAAGCAGAGGGTGAATTGTAAATGATGGCATCAGCAAATGTGAGAATGAGGTGTGAAAAATTTCATTCATAAAAATTTTGATTTCAGATCTGCAGCTAAAATGTCAGAAAAATGCAGACCCAGGCAAGGCAAGCGTGACCACAGTAAAGATGAATGAACTGAAAATTCAAAATACCAGTAACTGAATTTCATTGTAATTGAAGTTTAATGCCTTACTGTGGAACACCCCTGACAAAGCAACAACATTTCCACAGAAACAAGCAGGTGACGGACCCGTACCAGAAAAGTTCCATAGTGCACCTTTAGCATACAATGTATTTCAATAAACATAATAATCCATCAGTCTAACATGGCACTTATAGTTCCTCTAGTTTCAGTCTTTCCTCAATCACAGAGTCATATTTGTTAGGTTGGACTGTTGTATTTCCCAGGTGCCCAGCCCAACTGATAGAGACACCTACGGAACCACCCCGTACGCACATGACTAGAAAGGATCATTTGTTTTACTATAATATATTGCACAATGTATAATTATGTATGAGGTAGGTAAGGTATTAAAAAAAGTCTATGATTCTAATCTATCATTGTGAGATTGAGCCAGTACCACTCTCTCCAGTCTATTCTATTTCATGTATTTCGTTGCACACCATTACACCTGTCACAGTCACTGCGTTCATAACATCTGCCTGCCTACCTGCCTTTTACACATTATGGGTTGAGGGTGTACCTTTCTCCAAGTATTTTACAACAAGACAGGAAACACACAAGAGAGTGCGCAAATCCCCCTGCGTCCACGGCCCCCTGCTGGTCAATGATAGCAGAACTCAGTTTTATGGCACCAGGCGTCTGAGGCAGGGCTGATAAGCTCAACACAGCAGGGTGGTCCTCTCCAGTGCTGCTATCTCGACCTGTCATGGCGCTCCGACTTTCCACAGAGAGAGACGGGATTTTCATTTGGGTACACGCTGAACCAAATCGTAGCTAGAACAGCGAGAAGACAGCGATTTGCCCCTGCTGCTTTCAAATAAACAGATGATTAAAAGAAATGTATTAATCTGGGTTAAATTGTGTGCTTGTTATTATTAGAATAGTGTGGATTAGTTACCGCTGCGCATGAGACAAAGAAGTCGTTAGAAGGGTTTCAAAAGAGGAGTTTTCAGTCAAATGCATTGCTTAAGTATTTGTATTTGTTACATCTGGCTAGGTTATAATCACTGCTTTATCCTAATGCAACAATGCAACTTCTTAGATCAGTTGCCAAACATTTGCTGGTCTATTTTATTCTATCTTCAATTGTTAAAAGTGCATTGTGTAACTTTTCTGGTGGGAGGTACAACAATCTGCTTGTCTCCATAGAGATGCTATTACTTTGCCTGGAATGTTCTACAGTCTGAAATTGAACATAATATATTTATTTGTTTTACTGCTCCAAAACACCTTTACTGTCTGGCACTGCACTAACTCTTAGTTAGAGGGTCCAAAACTTTCTATTGTCTATATAGATAGTTTGTTTTTTTGTTTTGTTTTTTACACTGTAAAATTGCTTGTAATTGAATGAATGCAATATAGATAAGTTTATACCATCTGATCTATAACTCTGCCTGGTGTTGTCACCTGAGATAGAAAAGTATAATGTCATACTGTGGAACATCCCCGGTAAAGCATCTCCAACAACCGTACATCTCCATGGTGACGGTCCCTCCACCAGAAAAGTTGCATAGTGCACCTTTAAAAACACACATTCTTACTGAGCCTGTCCACAGATCTGACCTGCTTGTTTCCATGGAGATAAGATTATCGCCAGATTGTGGACGATTCGATGCAAAGCAATAACCCATAGAGGAAAGCAGGTAGCGGAGCCTCCATCAGAAAAGTTACGTAGTGCACCTTTAAACCACACGTAACTTCTCTCTGATGTAAGTTAATGTGCTTTGTTTTTAGGTTAGCATCTGTTTTCGATGTATTTGTTTCGAATGAACCTTTTGGTCTAGGTGGTGCTGAATGATTTTGGCTTTTATTGAGGTGTTAATTTAAAAGGTTATGTAGAAAGTTAACAACACAATAGAGGTATTATTCATTTAATTGTGTTTTCTCTTATATGCAAATACAAAAAAGTTCTACAGAGAGTACACATCTTGGAAAAAGGCTCCTGACGCTAATGTAGGTGCTGTTTGACTCGAGCCTATTGTTCTGTGACAATAACACTGACGAGCCCGTATCTCTTTCCCGCCCACCGTGTTCTTTTTAATTGTCTCTTATAAACCTGTATTATGCTAAATCAGTCTTGCATGCACTTTATACATCGCAGCTGCTGACATCAAAGTCGTCAGATTGGATTGACAGCGTTTCTCAGCACCATAGGGATTCAAGGATCATGGTGACTCAGCCTTAGAAAAGACAAGTCTGCCCACCTCCTCAGCCTTCACACAACGCGTCACATATGCTAATTTTGTAAGCTTATAAGTAGAAAACTGTCAGCTTGTTTTGCCTGTTGCATGATAATATGTCGTCTAATTATATAGATTGCACAGTATGGTCAAAACAAAGCCTGATCAAAGTGCACTGCGTAACTTTTTCATTCGGGGGTCTGCCACATGCTTGTCTCCTGCTTTTTATGTAATATTTCACAACACTGCATTATACTTGTCTATCTAGCCTTTATTTAATTATGGGTTCTCAAAAATACCTTGAAAAACATGCATTCTTACTGCGAGTGGGCTCGCCTCTCCAAAGATCTGATCTCTAACTTGGCCTGATGGTGTCACCTGCTTGTCTCCAAGGAGATAGGTATAAAGTCATACTTTGGGACATTCCAGGGAAAGCGTTTACATCTCTATGGTAACGGACCCACCACCAGAAAGTTGCACAGGGCTGGAAATATTGATCTGACATATTTTACCGTCAAAATGAAAGCTTTCAATATGTTTTGCCATTTCACCAATCCTATTTTCATCAAAAAGTCATTACAATATCTACAATGCTATTTACATCATGGAAATGGAATACAATACAGTGATACAGCACTAAATTACCTCCATAGCTGTGTTTATGACTTGTTTTTCTGCAGAGAATCCACTTAATATAAAAAGATGGCATTAATTTTGAATATGAGCCAGACGTTTTGACAGATATACTTTGACTTACTTTCTGTCTGCCACCAAACTGCCACAGGTCACAGACTTAATACGGTTTTCACATCTCCTCAAACACTTTGGATCTGCATAAATTTCCAAGCGTCCTCACACCACTCAAAAGTAATTTTAGCTACAGCGCACATTGCCAACTTTTCATCAGACTTCAACACAGGGCAGCCAGGGCTACGCTATCATCACTTGGAACTACCGCTGCATAATTAATCTTTATCACAAGTTAAATGAAATTATTAGAAACTGTTGGCTAATGCTAGCTAGTATGCAACTGTAATGTAATTTGAAAGGGACTTGTTTGGCAGTACAAAATCAGATCACTTGTTGTAGTTCCAACCAAGTCAGCTCGATATGGTCAGATTGCATTAAAGCAAAGCTCAGATTAAAGGTCCTATATTACACAAAATTGACTCTTGTGAGCTTTAAGCCATGTTATAATGTTGTTTTTCCTTAAAAACATACCGAGAGTTGTGTTTTGTTTCATTCACACCTGTTTGAGTAACCCTTTATTATTAGTCTGTCTACATCTCCAAAGCCCAAAATGCGCTGCTCCACCTTGTGATGTCATGAAGTGCTAATTTGCAAGTTAACATCTACCTTTTACCTTTAGTTCAGTAGAGATTGGAAATTCCAGGGCTGAAATCATGTGGTGAGTTTAAAAAACACAGTGGAGCACTTCCTGTATTACCACATGACATCATTTGTAGGTTAAACGTGTGAATGAAACAAAACAGCTCCAGGTATGTTTGTGATGTAGAAAACAACATTATAACATAGATCAGAAAATAGAGTAATATTGGCTTTAAAGTCTAAATTGAATAACAGAGCTTCATACACAGCAGTGCCTCAGTTAGCTTTCTAGTTAATATTCCAGGCAAAGCAATAACACCTCCCTGGATCCAAGCAGGTTTACTTCCATGGAGGCCCCCGTTTGGATAAACTGAGTAAGAGCATTCATTTTCAATAGCAATGTAAAATCAATATGCCTGTTACCGGTTGCTATGAGGAAGACATCTTGCAGCGGCCCACACAAGAATGCAAAAACACACAAGTTTGTAATCAGCACATTTTACTACTTGCTTGATGGGATTTGGAACTAACGGAGTTGAAAATCGCTTTGTCCTTAGTGTAATCATTGCCTTGCCTTGAGCTCATGGCAGCCATCTTGAATCCTGGCCAGCACACCCACAATAGTCCCAGATAGCCCAGAGTCTGTCGCACCAGCTGGAGTCATCAGACCCTCTCCTCTCTGGGCACCGCGGACCACTCCTCCCCCATTCTCTCCTCTGCCAACCGGGCCAGATGTTCATTACAAGTCTATTTCTTCCCTCTGAAATGATATCTATTAGCAAGAAGGCCAGTTGGAGCTAAGCATGCGTGGCCGGCTATTGTCTTACTGGCCCATATACTGTAGAAAGGAGAGAAAGTGTGGGGACAGATTAGAGGTTGGCACGGTTACGGTCAGCAGTATGTTCAGTGTAAGTGAGATGAAGTATACAGTGATGAGGCTAATTAGGAGTTGATGGCCACAAGGAACACGTCCAGTATTGTGATATATATAAAAGACAATTGGGAGCTAATGTAAGTTGGTGCAATACAGAATGTATAACAGGATTTAAAGTATAATCAAGAAAATGAATTTGACCAGTTATTGTTCTAGAATGAACTTTGAACTTAAAATCACTAAGAAGATTATATGTTCATCTATCCTAGTTCAACCCCAAACTTAGTGTAAGAACAAGGATCACTTTTTGCCATGATTCCTCCAAACATTTAACTATTTAAATGTTACACCCATATGACCTTAGGGCTGCATAATACATCACACTCAAATCATACTTGTAATTTGAATTGTCAAGATTAGCAAACACTGTAAACACTGTAATTATTTATTATATAATTATCTATTGAAAAAGTTTAGCTGTTTATAGTTCAGTCTTCACTCTAATGTTAAAAGAACTGTATGTAGCCTTGACTCTTACAGCTTTAAAAACTGAATTACTATCGTAACTGAAAGTGTGTTGCCAGTGTCTTAACCTGCATACAGCAGATTCTCAGTATATGGACAGGTCATGCCTCATGTGAAAGCTCTCAAGAATACACTCACTGCACTCTTGCCGTTTAAATAAAAGTGCTACAATCACAACTGTATCTGGGTTGTCAGAGCCTTAAAATTCATATAGAAGACACACTTTTTTCCTCATTCTCACTATATAGACACAGACAGGCCATGCCTCATGAACCTCCAGCATTCACTCACTGAGCTGCAGAGGCTGCACTAGCACTGATTAATGATCAGTTGTAGGTGCTGGGGTTTAGGTAGTGACCATTCAGATCAGAGAGAGGCATTTTAGGTTTAAACCAACTGGATTTCACCATTTCACTTCCAACCCAAATGAGACTCGTGTGAGGCTCATTCTGCTGTCTGATTGGATAATCGCCTTTAGAACCAAAACACCAAATTAAAAGAAACAACGTGTCCATCGTGTCCAATGTTTTTGCAATTAAGAATAAATCAGCATTAAAGTTGTTACCAGTAAGCGCTATATTTGATATGAACTGGTCCATCTCATATCTGGGGACACAGTTAGCTCATGTTTTTGATATTTAAAATCGAACACATGGTTCTTTTAATTAACTTGTGAGATTCTGTTTGGAGTCCAGGATAAATACAAAACACAAATCTAATCACTATCACAATGTTTGTCCGTTAAATGGCACTTCAATATTTTTCTATAGTCCCTCAGCACTGATTTAATGCCAGACAATCTTTGTAGATGAGAGACGAGGAGAGCTTTAATTACCCCACTGCAGCCCTGACTGTAACTGCAGGCTGTATTTCATAAAGAGCTGCTCCACTGTCATTCAGATCACAGGCCAATGACCCGCGCGAACAACACAGCTAGGAATCATAATTAAACATGTTACATGCTGCAGATCAAACCTCATACCAAGAATGACAAAAACATGCAAGTAATTGGAATCTAAAAATAAGATGATGTTATGTGTGAAGGTTTCATAAACACAGACATTAAGATTATATGTGAGCCGTTTTCTAGTAAGATAAATTACAGATACACTTTGATACTGAGGGTTATATTTTGAAACCGCTAACTATTTTATTAATACATTCCGAACTTGAAAGATTTAATACAATTGCCATGATTACACTATGGGAACTATGAACAGCACACTTTAGGTTCTTTAGTTAAAAATGGGGGATGATTAAAGTGTCACAAAGGGGAGGCAGAGTTGGTTTTGGGCTTTGGGGGCTTGTCCAGAGGTTCAGGCTTATGGTCAGACTGAGCTGGCTCTGTGGCTCACAGTCAGTGGCTGCCATGGCTGGGGCGGTGATTAGTCCCCAGCGTGCCCCAGTTCTCCCACAGAGCGGCCGAGTGGTCTTGGAACTGCCTAGAGGACCTCAGTTGGACACTCAGACAACAAGGGGTGGGAGAGCATTTTCAATAACAAACATTTAGTCAAAGCAAGAGTTAAAGTTAAATCTATCAACTGGACAAAATGTTGTAGGAGTGAAGACGTTTTGCTGCTCATCCAAGCTGCTTCTTCAGTTCTGGTCAGATTGCAGGTGGACACTGCCTTATATCTAACTGAAGGGAGGGGCTGCCTACACTGTAAACAGCTATTGTCTCCAGTTTCAGTCTTAATGGCCCCATTCAACCTTTAATGGCCCTACGGGCTGACCCTATTGTTCCCTTTTGTTCCTTTTTTTGATTTGGGTCTGAGGATGGGGTTATAGATGGGGGAGAGATTAGTCTTAGGGCCTCATTTCTGTTTAAGGAAGGATTATCTTTCCTAACAAAAATAGCTTCTTTAACTCCCCTCTCAAACCATTTCTTTTCTCTGGCTAAGATCTGTACCTCACTATCTTCAAAGGAGTGGTTAGAGGCTTTGAGATGGAGATGTACGGCGGACTGGGGTCCAGAGGAGCTCTCGCGACAGTGTTGGTACATTCTCTTATGGAGTGGCTGTTTAGTTTCTCCAAGAGAATGTACCAACACCGTACATCTCTGTGGAGACAAACAGGTAGCGAACCAGAAAAGTTACATTGTGCACCTTTAATATTGAATAAGTCCCCACTGAGACACAATATTTTGTTATTAGCAAAGGATGTTATTGCCATAGACTGTATATATAAATGGACATCACTAATGCGCTAGCCGGCACTTTCCAAATAGGAAGTGTTCATGGGTGCGCTTCTGGCCCCATCGACTTCAATTCACTACATTGAAAAATTGTCACCCCTCTCTCTGTAACTGCTGCAGTGAGCCTCATCATTGTGGTCTTAAAATGTTCATATTAACCCGCTCTACATGATCCTGGTGTTTTTATTTCGCTATTGTGCCAGTTAATCAAGATAATAAACAGACAAATCAGGCGTCTTCTTTCCCCGAGCTTTAGCGACAAGTTTGATTGACAGCGTTGCTAAGTGCCCGCTTCCTGCTAAACCAACGGTGCGGGCGGGAAGAGGCATTACCTTCAACAGCCTCATTCCAGATTGGCTCTTTTGATACTCGCGGTTGGAGTTCCAAATATGGAAATCGGCTCCAAATTGGCCCCTATAACTGCTAGCCTCTACGAGCTTCATTTGACTGGAGCCAAACGCCATGGGCGACGTCGCACTCATTTAGTCCACTTCTTTATACAGTCTCTGGTTATTACCCAAAGAACTGCTACATTTTCCTGTTCGTTCCACTGAAATAACAATTAGAATTTGTCACCAATTCCGCAGCCCAATTCCCAACAGCCATTTCAAAACATCTTATCGCCAAACTTGTTTCCCAATACATCCGCTGCACTATATTGAGAGCCTTATCCCACTGGCAACACAAGAAAAACAGTAGCTATTTTGTTCCACTTTTGCTCTGACACATTATTTCTGCGTATGCGTCACAGGATTTACAATATTTGGGTTTGATGCGCTCTCACGAGGCCCAGACCTTGAGTTTCGTCTTTATTGGTATAAGATTGAGTTGGTGGCTGTGTATTTCCGATTAGTGTCTCTTTGTGGTTTATCTTGCAGAGAAAAGGGTGGGTGTTATGGCTCCATGGGGTGCACTGGTGTAGGAGGAGTGATTACAGATGGCAGTGAGGCTCTGTTCTAACTGTGTATATTAAAACTGTCAATAGTTCTGTGATGGAACACTCTGGTGGCTATGACTGCAGAATGTACTGGGACCTATTAAGAAGGAAAGTTTTATTTCTCCATTGGGCAGAGTGGGTTAGGAATATTACTTTGATTTTGAATTAATTCAGTTTTTGTGTTTGTTTTTTGTTTGTTTTTATAATGACAGTAACCTGCAATTTTTGATAAATGCTTTTCAAGATAGTAGATATGAAAGTTTAAAAATGCACTGGAGCTTTGGGGAAATATATAAATTAATAGCACCGAAAGTATTCTCTAACTGACATGATTAAAAAGAAAGAAGGTGAAATGGAGTGCTAATATTTTCCAAATAAGTAGAACTGCATAATGACAACAATGTATCAGCTTGTGTTGTCGATACTAAAATTTCAAACTCGATTTCGATATAAAAGAATAGACTCGAAACTCGATATCGATTTTGAAAACCAAATGATCATTTTTAATTCTAAATAATCGTATTTGTTTATTATACCATGTGATCTTAACAGTAGTTCTGAAGAAATTTTATCCAGTTTATGTGATTTTTTTCAGTATCAATACCTGCTCAAATGAGAATCTAATTTCGATACTAGTTTAAGTAACAATATCAAATTTTCGATACTTTTGACAAACCTATTTTTTGTAATAAAGCATGATGAAATAATGACCACACAGTTTATTAAGAATGCTTCAGGCGTAGTAACTACCTGACTAAGAAGTTAAGATTAGAGTATTAATCAAGTCGTCTTTATAATTAAGTCTTTTTTTATGTTTTTTTAAGGTTATTAACCGTGTGCAAATAGGATTTCAAACTGACTTTTGCATAAGACTGTTTTGTAGCATTAGTTTGGTTGTTTAAGGATAACAAAAAGGATGTCTAGCACACAAATAGCTTGCTTCATTAGCGGTGGTCAGAACTCTCCAAAATCAGGTCAATGACAGGAAATGATCAACGAGGCCCACACAGAGATAAAGAGGCTAAAGTGGATAAAGAGCTAAAGTGCTGATTGCATGTAATGGTTTCGTAGAAAAGTCAAATAGTGAAAAGTACACACACATCAAAGAATATTACAAATGTGGAAATTTCTGTTGCTGCGTTAGCTAACCTTTTAGAAAGTGCTTTACAATACATTCATTTATGGATACTCAAAAGTAATATTTCTATTTGACTGTTACCAGCAGTTAACATAATCACAAATCACATTCTACATACAACAGCAAATATTAACCCAAGAAGCTTCTCCAGACAACTCAAACTGCATTCAATATGTACATTAGGAGCTTTGTATGAGAGACAGACCAATATATCATTTAGTGTATTGGCTTAAATCTTATATTTGGTTTTGGCTGATCTACTGCCTAAAGAGCATACATAAAGTTTTATTTAATCATTTTAATGTGAAAAGATAACTGCACAAAATGTGACTACACTGCTTTGGTTTGTAGTAAAAAAAAAAAAAAAAAAAAAGCTGTGGGTGATTTTTTTGTAAATTTTAATTTGATATCTTGTGGAGAATCAAAATCAGACCTACATATTGGCCCAAAAAATATCAACAGATCTTATCGGCCATCACTTTCTCTACACAGTCGGTATCGGCATCGCTCATGGAAAAACGCATTCGATCTCTACATTGTATCAACCTAAAAAAAACAAGCTGCTACTATCCAATTGCTTCACACTTCAGCGCCCTCTGCTGGTATTTGTACAGATACTTTCCATGGCCATGCAGTATTTTCTAAAAACTGCAAGTAAAACACTGAGGTATCCAAAGTTTAAAATGCCTGAATTTGATATTTGAATACAATTTTCACAGTAAACACAAATGCAATTTAATATAAAAATACCAGACCAATAATAATAAATGTAACTGTATTTTAAGTATTTCTCCCATATTCATTCAACTTGTACAAATGTTCGACTAATTTTCCTTGCTTCATAATGTAAAGGTTAACAAACACAATTGCAAGTATTAGCACTGAAGCTTATTAGCATGTGAAGTTATGGCTTTCCCCAGTCCTGTACAGTGCTATATATTAGTTAGCGGAACAGACGGAGATGGTTTATCAGTGGTGATTGCTGTTTTTCTGGCATGCTATCGGCCCATCTGCTGTTGATGGTTACAGCATGTGGAGTAGAACTATTAAACGCAGTACACACATGAGTCCACATAACAAGGGCTCGCAGGCACCATCACCGCTAACATGCACAGAGCAGTGTCATCAGACAGGTGGTATAAACAAACATGGACACCTGCCTCTCATTTACACAATAATGAATCAGTGAAACCAGGCAAAGGCAACATTTCATACAATTGTTGAGAAAAAAAAAGTGAAACAGTGAGTAACTAGCAGCACAAGTGACATCGTTGTTCTAATGAGATACATTATATTATTATATTCTTCTATTTGAAGGTACAGTATGTAACTTTCAGGAGGTGGCATGTCGCCTGTATGATTCCATGGAAATAGAAAAGTAAAACCATACTTAGGAAGATTCTCCATGGAGACAGATGCGTTTCATGCCATACTGAGGAATATTACAGCTAAAGGAACAACTTTTCCGTGGAAACAAGACCGCTCAGATTAAGGATGCACGTTTTTCAGGGGAATAAATACAACCAAAATGAAAAATGCTTTTAGTAGAGTCTATTTTGGCTAAAAAGTTACATACTGTGTAACTGTATAAAAAGATCGCCAAAGAAAATGAGGCACATTCACAGACTGCACAGAATGCAATCCAATGATTTCAATAAAACATGTTGGGAGAGTATCACACTTTGTTGCATGTGGGTCAACAAATTTAACAAGTAAAGCAGGTAATGTGTTGCCTGGGATCAAGAATACACACTTCTACAATACTTTACAAAGATGTGAGCCTGGTCACCAGTGAATCTCCTCATTTTCAAATGGCCGTGATTTACAGGTAGATTAGCCAATCGGGGACACACATGGTCCATCTGTATCAGAAAGGGGGCTGAAAAACGTTGCAGATTTCTGAAGAATCTATGGGCAAAGCACTAAACTCTGTTAATCTGAAGTGAGATAAATTAGATTTTATTTGTAAATGATAGGTGACCAATGAGCTTCTTGTGTCACTGAAAAAAAAAAACCCAACTAATTAGATGATCACGTTTGACTGGACTTGAGATGCAACAGAGGGCGCCAGGCAAGGAAATGTATGATTACTACTTGGTACAGAGAAAAGCAGACACTGTAGAGCCAGTTTAGAATGATATGTCAAGTTATAATAAAATTAAAAGTATAAATGAACATTATCTCGTGTCAAAGTACAAATTGCACACTGACAAAAATTGCAATCCGGTGTGCGTCCTTCATATATGGCAGCTAGTATCATCCCATGTTTAAAGGTCCTGTATTACGCAAAATTGAATTGTGAGTTTCAAGCCATGTTATAATGCCGTTACCTCCTAAAAAACATACCTGGAGTTTTGCTTTGTTTCATTCACACATGTTTTGAGTAACCCTTTATTTATGTGTGTTAACCTCTTAACGTTCCGACGG
>JACM01024146.1:0-10157 GCA_000787095.1 Periophthalmodon schlosseri
TAAAGTTCAAGTCTGAGCCCATTATAAGACCTAGATTTCTAGCCCGATTTGAAGCTTTTAGAGAGAAAAATACAAAGTGCATAGGTCCTTTTAAAATATGAAACACATGTACAAGTGTGAGGGTAAAGGTTCGTACTCAGATTAATAAATTACATTTGTGGAACCAAAGCATCACATTCTGCTTGTCCTTGAAACACTTTCCAAAGCTCTGCAGATTTCTGAAGATTTCTTGCATTGGAATCACAGATAGTATCAAAATCTATGGATAAGTAACATATAATTTAAGTTGTGCCAATCAGCCAAAGTACGTAGCGCGTGTCCCCGTGTGCGATATCACTGTGGAGGACAAACGTGGGCTAATGCCGCGCTCTGATTGGTGGAGTTGTGTTTCCAGTTGGAGATATTTAAGGCTCTAATCATGTGCTATTGAGTTGCCGTTGTGGGCCTGATTACAGATTACATCGCCGGCCGCCGTGTTGCCTTTGGGCTCTGTGCAATTGAATTAGACTGTCGCCGATCAGACGCGGCAGACGGCTCCGTGACAGGTGCTTCTGAGGGGCTGTGCTACGCTAATGAGCTGGAAAGGACTTATAGGAATGTGGACTTTGCACATTTAAAGCAGCATTACGTAACTTCTCTGGTGTAGGACATAGACTGTATAAAAGAACTGTGAAAGTGAGTGTGACGTCACCCACAGCAGGAGCAGTTATAGCGGCTAATCTGGAGCCGAGTTCCAGATAATTCCGACCGTGAGTATCATAGCAACCAAAGAGCCAATCCGGAGCGAGGGTGTTGAAGGTAACGCCCCTTCACGCCCGCACCGCTGGTTTAGCAGGGAGCGGGCGCTTAGCAACGCTGTCAGTCAAACCTGTTGCTAACGCTAGCGGGAGCGACCTCGGGGAAAGACGGCGCCTGATTCGTCTGTTATTAATGTTCATATGTTGATTTACAGACACAATAGTGAAATAAAAACCCCAGGATCATGTAGAGGGTTAATACGAACATTTAAGACCAACATGAGTCTGACAGCAGCAGGTACAGAGAGAGGGGCGGAGTTTAACACAGAGAGTGAATTGGAGCAGGAAGTGCGCTCATGATCACTTCCTGTTTGGAACGCAGCAGGTAGCAGGTTAACTATGTCCATTTTTATATGAAGATGAAGATTGTGTTTCTATGTCTGGAATATTCTACAGTCTGGCATCTGTGCGTCTTCATGGAGAGAAGCAGGTGATGCCACAATGCTGCTTTGTTTATTTTGCATTTTTATCACGACGCAATGATACTCACATTTCGTGGCGTTGTCGATAATAATAATTCTTTGGCTGAATAAACCGTGCCCTTGAAATCAGGTTAATGTTTACTTTGTTTATTTTGCATTTTTATCACGAAAACTATGCAACAAATTTATTCAAATTGCCAAATATTAACGAAGAAATATTCAGTCATTTTGTGTTTGGGAAGTGCGTGGGTTTGACGACCACTGTGTCATAGTCAAATTTCAAAAGTAAAAGCATTTTCTAACTTCGAGCATTTATTCATAATTGTGCAAAATATTGTCAAAAACGATCTGTGAACTCTGCCATTTAAAATAATATTCCACACTCAGATTCCTCTGCTCTCGGTCTGTTTGTTAGCCTCCGCACCTTTGCTACATGCTAATCCAAACACTGTCTAAATTGATTCCTGCAGTGATTAGGCTGTTTAGACAAGCAGCTACATCGACGCTCCGCCACACAGACAAACCGGGACAAATATTTGAAATAGCTTTATTAAACAAGCCGGGGAGGGGAGGGGCCTTCTGAAAAATTGATGATCACAGAGAGGAAACAAAATTAAATTTACATGAAGCTATGAATCAATGATCTGGAAGAGACAGGCATCCGAGTCATATTACAGGCAAAAACCATTACACGCGAACCTCTACGGGAGACGCTCGCCGACGGCCGCGCGGCGCCGACGACCGCACGGCGCTAACGGTGATTTCAAGTGGGGGAATAAATCAAAACGGTTGACGTAGCCCGTCGGACTTATGCTAAATGCTAACGTCGGGTGGCTAAGGGTGCTAGCGGCGTAGTTTATTAAACTTGCACGGGAAGCGCGCGGACACTCGGCAGTTCTGGGACATTTTTCTGAGCTGTCTCCGTGGTGACAGATGTGAAGCAGAACACGGAGACAGCGGTCGTTTAGATGGAGGTTTGTGATGTAGAGTAGAGTAGCGGCTAAATCGTGCTAATGAGGCCAATGAAAGGAGCTTAGACCAGGCTCCGCACTCTGTTTTTGGAGTTTTTCTTTGAATATCTCTTGCCAGAATAAGTCGGGCCTGGATCCAGAACACACACTTCAATCCTTTATGAAGATGTGCGTCTGGTCAGATGGGCGTGACTGACAGGTGGATTAGCCAATCAGAGACAGGCGTGGTCCGTCCGTATCTGACATAATAAAGGAAAAAATCTCACAGGGGCTGAAAAACATGCAGGATTTCTGCAGAATCACTGAGCGAAGCTTAAACTCTGTTAGTCTGAGGAGAGAGAAATGTGACTTTATTTGTAAATCACAGGTGACCAATGAGCTCCTTCGTTTCACATGTGTCAGTGAAACAAACAGATCTGATTAGACGATCACATTTGACCGGGATTAAGACGCAGAGGAGGACGAGGGACCAGACTGATGTCAATCTGTATAAAACACAGAGACATCAGTCTGGATTTGCCAGGCTACAATAAGTCATAATTAAACAGTAAACCACAACAAATAAATAAAGACATGCAAATTATAGAATCAGATTTTGTATTCGATTTGATCCATTTGCCAGTCGTGTCTCTCTGTCTCTTCCGCTTGTTTTTCAGACAGACTTGGATCTGGCCTGTTTTAAAATCTGAGTTGGCACATGATGTAAGTAAGAAGTGTAAGGTTAGAAGTGATTCAGTTCATTCAAGTTTATTTCTATGGCACATTTAAAACAACTTCAGCTGAACAAAGAGCTTCACATAAAAGTCAACAACAAAAACCCAAAACAGAGTAAACACACTGAATAGGCCTGTCACGTTGATCACTACATCGACTCACCGTTCGGCACATGACACATGGAACTGTGTTTTCAGGGTCAGTATTTATGTGGGACTTTTTCTTTACACTAGAGGGAAAAATGTGGTTATTTTTCAGTTTTACAATGAGATTTGAGCAGTAGAAGGTTGAATTATGAACTTCTATGGCTCATTATAGACACAAACTCACTACTAAAGCATTTTTTAAACAATATTGTTCATTTAGGATAATTTTTGGGGGATAATTCTGCTTTATGGTTTGGTTTCAATATTATCGTTTATCGTTTATTTTATATTTAAATGTGTTATGTGACAGGCCAAATACTGAAGAAAACATATTCTGCATTACTTGTGTTGTTTCTGGCCTGTAAACAAGCACCTGAGAACTTTTGCTTTGGCATCTCCTGATTTAGAACGTCATAAAATGACCACGTATAGAACCAGATATTTTACAGCTCGGGTGCTCCCCCTACTGGACACTTGTGTAGGGCTGCATCCAGTAACAGTAGAGCGTAAAGTAAACAAAACTCCAAATGTTATCTAATTATCAATATGCCCAGACGTTAATATAAGCAGTGATTTGAGAGCTGAAACACTTTGCACGAATCAGGCAATGATTTTTTTACTTTTACCTATGACGCAACAATCCTGAGGAAATGAAAGTGTTTGGTGACAACTCAGCTTTATATGTTCTATTTGGAACCAGAGACTGTATATATAAATGGACATAGCTAACCTGCTAGCCGCCGCGTTCCAAACAGGAAGTGATCATGGACACTTCCGGCGCCATTGGCTCCAGTTCACTTCCTGTGTTAAACTCCGCCCCTCTCTCTGTACCTGCTGCTGTCAGACTCATTTTGGTCTTAAATGTTCGTATTAACCCTCTACATGATCCTGGGGTTTTTATTTCACTATTGTGTCTGTAAATCAACATATGAACATTAATAACAGACAAATCAGGTCCTTCTTTCCCCGAGGTCGCTCCCGCTAGCGTTAGCAACAGGTTTGATTGACAGCGTTGCTAACCTCCTGCTCCCTGCTAAACCAGCGGTGTGGGCGGGAAGGGGCGTTACCTTCATCAGCCTCATTCCGGATTGACTCTTTGGTTGCTATGATCCTCACAGCCGGAATCCCAAATATGGAACTGGGCTCCAAATCGTCCCTATACCTGCTCCGGCCTCGATGAGCTTCATCTGGAGCCAAACGCTGTGGTGACGTCACACTCACTCAGTCACGTCTTTACACAGTCTGTGTTTGGAGCGCTGCAGCTAGCGCGTTAGCTATGTCCATTTATATATGTACAGTCTACGGTTGGCGCTGATTATGTGAAGTTACCTGTTTTGTTTCCTTTGCCGTTTTCTTTATTTACATTCTCGTTCAAGTTTAATAGCCTGAGTTTTATGCAGTAAACATTGTGAAAATGTCCAAATGAATTCTCGTCTTTCTTTTTCTTAGCTTCTTGTTCTGACTTGTCATGAGTGAGCCTTGTCACCGACCTCCTCAGGCCACGTAAGGAACAGTCACCCGGATTATCTGGTTTTATTTGGTTATTTTCCCGCTCTCTGCATAAACTAACTCTTTTCCACACTTTGATTTATCTGTGATGTGCTAAGTTCATTAGCGGCAATCACTGAGGCTTGTCAGACTCACACTAAAGAGATTTTGGTAATGACTCTGGAGATGGATCATTCTGATGTATGTAGGCGTCTCGCAAGGAAAACACCATGATATGACTGCAATAGAAACAGGGCCATTTGCACACGGCTCACACGGCTCATGCGGCTCCCGCGGCTCCAACGGCTCCCACGGCTCCCGCTCTGAACATGGAGCCAAAGACATTTCATCAGGAAGAGAAGCAGCGTGGTCGCTTAAGCAATGCACAACAACCAGACATAAACTCCAACTGGCTCTGTGCACAACAGCGCCCCCAACCTCACTGTTAGCGTCACTACTTCCTGTGCATATGACTGACAGGTTTTTATTCTGCCTCTTCTCTTTTAATGTTCATTTTATGATGATTATTTATGTTTTGATTTGTTGTTTTGTGATTTTAATGTCTTTCTCATTATGTAAAGAACGTTGAATTACTTTGTGGACCAGTCGTGCTGTACAAATAAACTTGCCTTGCCTTAGTTCCTGCCCAGTTTTATCTCTATGAGGTTTTTGCCGAGTCACGGTAAAATGAATAAATATTTAAAGCCGAGGCAGTGGACAGGGAGCTGCGGGTGGATGTCACTGACAACATGTTAAACACTACACAAATAAAATGAATACTTCACAGAGGACTCGCCTGGATCCAGAACACACGGCTTCAATACTTTATGAAGACGTGAGTCTGGTGAATCTCCCCGAGCTCAGGTGGGCGTGATTGACAGGCGGATTAGCCAATCAGGGACATACATGGGCTGTCAGTATCGCAAGCTCCTTCGTTTCACATGTGTCACTGAAATAAACAGATCTGACTGGATGATCACGTTTGACCGGGTTTGAGACGCAACAGAGGACCAGGACCAGACTGACGTCAATCTGTATAAAAACACTGAGAGGAATCAGTCTGGATTTACCAGGCAACTGGAGGAAACTTCTGTGTTTAAAAAGAGAGATGTTTTGTGTCTCAGGGCTAACGCTAATGCTAATTTTGAGGCATAATAAATATTAAAACAACACCACAAACTGTATTCTACATATGAAAATAACTTGGATTTTAATAGGTTGTTTATTTTATGTTTTACAATTTTAATAAAAGCGACTGTTAGCTTTGAGACACAGTGAGCTAGCTAGCATGCTACTGTGAACAGAGCCTATTTCTGGTGGGATTTTTGTATGTTTATTTCTCTTTCTACCACGGTCAGTGAGAATTCCACATAATGCGCAAGTATTTCCGGCAACGGTTAAATCACATTCTACATCGCCATGACATCGCCATGACATCACCATGACATCACCATAGCAACGGGTAAACAAACGCTCAGCTGCTCTGAGTAGAATGTAGGACTAGCTTCATTTAAAACACTGAAATCACTCATCTTTGAGACATTTACAGACAGTGAACAGGGTTTTCACATTCACAGGTGACACGTTCAGTTTGTAGCCGTGGTAACAGTGAATTAGACAAACAGGAGCCTCCTCGTTGTTTAGCTGACTTACCTCCCAGATGTTCATTTAAGCTAGCGGTAAAGCTAACAAAAACTTGCATGCTAACCGCACACTTCCTTCTTGTCGGGAAATGAAACACTTTATAATTCAGACAGAACACAGAGAACACATCTGACCTCCAGAGCTGTTCAGACACATCTGCGCCGGGACGAGGCACATTTTGCTCAAATACACGGAAAGAAATCGGCTACAGACCTTAAAGCTTCGGTTTCTTGTGGGATTTTTGTACTTTTGTTTGTTTATCTTTAGCTCCCAGGCGGCCATCTCAGTAGAACTCTTTCTTAACAAACAGTTATCAGTTTTCCTCGGCCAACTGGTCTAACTGAAACTTTAAACTGTGCGCGACCGGCCTTCTGCGTTATCTTAATGACTCAGAACTGTCTCAGAAGAGTTTTTAATGCGGCCGAATGTAAAAGACGGTAGTTTGAATCCCGGCTCGGGCTGCTTCATACTGCTGTTTTGTCCTTGGGCTTAACACTGAACCCTCCTGGCTTTGATTAGCTTATTTTATTTTATTGGCAGATATAAGACGACAATGGAGAGTCAAATTGTTCTTGTGCAAATTGTTAAAGCTAAACTTGAAACTCAGCTTTGTTAACTTTTTACTGCCGCTGTGTCTCAAAGCTAATGCTAACTTTTTGTTTTTTGTAAAAGAGTAAAAGGTAAAAAGTAGCTGTTAGCTTGAAAACTACGACATCGTAACATCACAAGGTGGAACAGAGCATTTTGAGCTTTGGAGATGTAGACAGACTAATAATAAAGTGTTACTCAAACGTGTAAATGAAGCCAAACACGACTCCAGGTGTTTTTGAGGAGGAAACAGCGTTAGGACCTGGCTTAACGCTCACAAGAGTCACTTTTGTGTGATATTTGACCTTTAAATACAAAAACAGACTTGACTACTCCCCACTGTACAACTTCCCTTCTGTAAATTGCGCCTCTTGTACCAACACGACTCCAATATATGGTTGTTATTGATTTGAAATGACACATGGAATGGGCCTCCTCCTCCTCCTCCTCCTCCTCCTCCTCTGATGGGCTCTCCGGTGTTATCATGTTTGCTGTAAAGGCTTCAGTTCACATGCGGCGCCCTCAGGCTCCCGACGCCGTCTTTACCCGGCGCACCGGCCACACCATTAGAGCCGCATTGATCCGCTCTACACTATAATGGGGCTGGCAAAGACACACAACGCGAGCGGCGAGTCGGAGGAGCATTCACTCCCACTAATGTTTTATTTATCTGAACCGGTGATTGGGCTGTTGAACTGTTTAGGAGGAGCGGCGGCTCGGAGATACAGCTGTAGTTGAAACAGAGGTGAGAGTAAACAAAACAGTTACTTTAAATCAGACGTGTTCTTCAAACTGTTCAGATCTTTATCCATGTTCTAGTCGTTTCTTCTCGTTGAGCCTCTGAAGTTGGATTTGGAGTGATCCATGTTTGAGGAAATCTTTAATCTCTTATTTTCAAGACGCCATTTTGTCCATCTACACCCATTTTCACCTCCACAGGTACACGCCCACTGTGATGTACACGCCCACTGTGACGGACACGCCCACTGTGACACGCCCACTGTGAGGTACACGCCCACTGTGATGTTCGCACTTCCTTCTCCAGTTTTATTTTCTTAATCGTTGATACTCGTAGGATTCGTCGCGTCATCATTTTGGTACAAATGAAAAAAATGTGCTGCTCTAGTGTGATGTGCATCTGTCCATAGGGGGCGCCGACAGCGCTTTGTTGTGATGACGTTTACGGCGACGTCAGCTCCCATTGGACACCGCAGTTTTCTAACACGGAAGTCAGCGGATTTGTTTCTTTTATTAATTCGTTTTAGATGAATATTGTGATTTAAATGTGTAAATTATAACACAATGATCCACAGGGGTCAGAGGTCAGATCTATAGAGACACAAGAACAAATAGGGCGGATTTAAAATGGTATTATTCAAATAGAAGTACAAAGTAGTGATCCAAAAAATTACCCGAGTAACAGTAGGAACAGACATGTGGAAACTACTACTTGAGTAAAAGTAATTGTTTATGTGGTGTTTTCACAGACACAAAAATGTGAAAAATGAAATGATTTCCAAAGGAGCGGTGCAGGAAACATTGACGTTCCTGTCGTTCTTATTGTCAGAGTGAAGCTTTTGTCACTGTTAAACTGCATTTCTGCACCAAGGACACTGCAGCTCCGTCCTTGTTATGTTGGTCTACGTCATCAGAGGTATAATACTCCCTACAGTGGAAGCCTAGACTAGACTGAGACTG
This sequence comes from Periophthalmodon schlosseri, assembly GCA_000787095.1. NCBI lineage: Eukaryota > Metazoa > Chordata > Actinopteri > Gobiiformes > Gobiidae > Periophthalmodon > Periophthalmodon schlosseri. Next base: position 8,469 of record JACM01024146.1, read on the forward strand.
GACCAGACTGGACCAGACTGGACCAGACTGGACCAGACTGGGACCAGACTGGGACCAGACTGGACCAAACTGGACGGGAATGAACACTATCGTCTTCCGGGTTCACGTCTCCATGTTTACGACTGTCAGTCAAACGGAATGACCAGGGCTGATGTGGCAGATGAATGTTTGTTTTTTGTTTTGTTTTTATGTGAAGCCCTTTGGTTCGGCTGAAGTTCTTTTAAATGTGACATAGAAATAAACTTGAATTGAATTGAAACGACCCACTTGTGAGTTTAAACTAATAATTTCTCAGTGAGAAGCAGATTTGCACAGGCCGGACACACACAGGCCTGTCACGACAACACACTTTTGAAAACATATAAACGATAATATTGAAACGACTTTACGCCACTGACACAATCTTCCTAACGCAGGATAATCCCAATAAACTTTTTGTAAATGCACAAAACATGAGCTGCAGATTCCAGCAGAACGAAGCACTTTAGTTTGTCGCAGAAGTTTCTTATTCGACCCTCAGCGGCTCAAATCTTTTCATGCAAAAAATAAGACGAGTTAAAATAAGCCTTACTTCTTCCCACTTCATTTCGAGCATCAATCTTTCATTTGTGTGAGTCAATCTTAGACTCTTACAGACCACATTAATCTCTGTGCCTCTTTCTGTTTGTTCTGCTGTGACATAACTCCAAATAAAGACTATTTTTATTGTCATTGTTATTATTATTATGACAAATTTGTCCAAACAAAAAGTGCACATGATAAATATTGAGTCCCAAACATTGTTTCATTTCATGAACGATCAGTTGTAAATAATATGACCGTCACACACCACAGACTGTTTATATAAATGGACATATCTAACCTGCTGCCGCCGCGTTACAAACAGGAAGTGATCATGGTGCACTTCCGGCTCCAGTTCACTCTCTGTGTTAAACTCCGCCCCTCTCTCTGTACCTGCTGCTGTCAGACTCATGTTGGTCTTAAATGTTCGTATTAACCCTCTACATGATCCTGGGGTTTTTATTTCACTATTGTGTCTGTAACCCTCTACATGATCCTGGGGTTTTTATTTCACTGTTGTGTCTGTAAATCAACATTAACATTAATAACAGACAAATCAGGCACCGTCTTCAGTTTTATTGACGGTGTTGCTAAGCGCCCGCTCCCTGCTAAACCAGCAGTGCGGGGGGAAGGGGGCGTTACCTCAACATCCTTGCTCAGGATTGGCTCTTTGGTTGCTATGATACCCGTGGTCAGAATTCCAAATATGCAACTCTGCTCCAAATCGTCCCTATAACTGCTCCGGCCTCGATGAGCTTCATTTGGAGCCGAACGCTGTGGTGACGTCACACTCACTCAGTCACTTCTTCATACGGTCTGTGGCACACACATATGTTTACGTTAGCTTAGCATTTTAGCGGTTGTTAAAGGGGAGTTGCTCTGAGTGTGTCATGTACAGAGGGAGCAGAGGCGAGAGCAGAGTATCGATCCATTACTGCAGTTTATCACCTGTTTAATTTAAAGGCCCTTGTTAAGAGATCGATCGGGGCTCGGCGTCATAAGACCAATATGGAGTGGAATGTGTGTCCGTGCGTCGCTATGGCAATAAACTGTTTTGATGAGAAGCTTTGAAATGACAATGATGATCCAATTTTTCAAACTACACATGGTAAACGGTCACATTTTTAT
>JACM01049825.1:0-15319 GCA_000787095.1 Periophthalmodon schlosseri
GAAGCTGAAATAATGTTTTATGTAATGTGTTATGATATACCTTTATGAGCATTATATCATTGTTACTGGTCTGACTGTTGTATTCTGGATGAGGTATCAAAACCTGGGGGAAAATCTCCTGCTCTGTGCCTTCATAGATGCTCAGAGAGTGGTCTCCAGCCACCACCATCATGTTGCCTATCCTGCAACAAACAAGAATAAAAAATGGTACAATTTACAAATGCAAAACAAGGCAGAGTTAATGGGTTGAGTTTATGTGAAAAATTTGTCCATGGGCAGTTTGGAAGACTGAGCTGGAGGACAGGTCAGAATTCTGTGGTAGCATTTGCCTTTAACTGTCAAAATGCAGATGTTTGTCTTAGTTTATGGTTACTATATCTCTGGGCCTATCCACATGAAACAAAAACTGGCATAAAGCTCAAGAATTATTAATTTGGATAGAAAACTGAAATCTGAACAGCTAAACTAATATAAAACTCACATGTAATTCAGATCATGTTTGGAGAGGTCTAAAAGATAGATGACAGATTTTGTTTTTTAGTTGCGATTAATCTTTGTCTAAAAATGTTCTGATTAAGGCTAAAGGGCACAACATGAGCCATTCAGTTTATATAAAAACAGGTTGAAAGGGAAAATTATAGGTGTAAAGTTTCGGTAAAGTTGGCATGCTCTTTTTGGGTGTTCCAGAAAACCATGGCAAAATTTACAATGCCACTACAAGTGACACCCAGATCTTTGCACTTCAGTAACTTGTGGTTAAATGAACTGTACTGGAAACATGATTATCTTGGCTGGCACACTGATCCTGGGTTTAATTTCAGAGCCGTCTGGGCCTTTCTTTGTGGAGTTTGTAGTTTGTCTCCAAGTGTCTGGATGGGTTTCCTCTGGTTTTTCCCATCAAACCAAAACATGCACAATAGGTAACATCCAGCTAAAATAGTCCTGACCATAGACTGTATAAAGAAGTGGACTAAGTGAAATGTGACATCACCCATAACGTTCGGCTCCAGCCAAATAAAGCCAATCAAGGCTTGCAGTTATAATAGCTGATTTGGAGACAAGTTCCATATTTGGAAATCTGAGCGAGTGTATCATAGCAACCAAAGAACCAATCAGGAGCAAGCTTGAAGGTAATGCCACTTCCCACCCACACCGCCCACCTGACAAGGGGGAAGGGGCTTAGCAACGCTGTCAATCAAACATGATGGGAAAGAAGGCACTTCATTGGTCTGTTATTAATGTTCATATCTTGATTTACAGACTAAATTGGAAAATAAAAACCCCAGGATCATTTAAAGACCAAAATGATGAGGCTCACTGCAACAGTTACAGAGAGATGGACAACAGTTTTTAATAGAAAGTGAATTAGATCCAGAGTTGACGGAGCCGAATTGTGCCCATGCTCACTTCCTATTTGGAATACACCGGCTAGCGGGTTAGCTATGTCCATTATATATACAGTCTATGGTTCTGACCAAGCATAGCTCAAGATATTGAGATGGGACCTGCTTGTCTCCATGCAGATGCTTTGCCTGGAATGTTCCACAGTATGGCATTAAATGTAACTAGACAAGTGGGTGATGCCAACAGGTCGTTATGTGAGAAATCTTCTGCATGTTTGTTTTTCAAGGTATTTTTAGCAAAAGAAACACCTGAAATTGAACATAGAAACCAAACACGCTCCACATTTAAATAATCTTGGTCATAAAAGCAATTGAAACTAATCAAAAAGACTAAATCCAATCTAAATTCATGCAATTTAACCAATGCTTAATGTTTCTTTTGCAATTAAAGGCATAGAACAGGAAAAGAATGTGTTACGGCATGGGATGGGTTGGTGAATTATTGATGCCCATTTTCAAGTTTCAGGACTGCTGGAGGTTGGGGCAAAAGTCATCTGGAGGTTAGGTCTAACACAGGGTCAGGTCACACAGGGGTCAAGTAACACAGCTGACGTCTGTAATGAAGGAAGACAATCAACAAAGAGGATGCCCTGGCAACTCCCTTGGCACTGAATTAATTCTACCCAGATCAATGGTCCTTAAACAGAGGTGAGTGTACTTGAGTTATTCTGCAGTTGTGTATAACATTAAATGAAGAACATTTTCATACAGCTATTAATAGTTTGTGCTTATGTCAGATGGAGGGCAGGGCCTATATAACTCCATAGGAGATTCACTGAGATTCACATAGGAGATTCAAATGTCCCAACAAACAAGAAAACAGAGATTGTGTCAAAAAATTGCCATATTAAGCTTGTGTCTTTAGGTCCTGTCAACTGAAAACACTGGCCTTGTTCACATGCACACCAAAATCTGATTATGATCTGATTTCTGGACCTTTAAGATGAGTTCAATGACATGCAAACCACAAAATGTGATGTGAGTGATCAGAGGATCATGATCAGAGAGAAATGAGATGCCTTCTCATTTTGAGTCTTATAACTATAAAAATCTGATTATCATCTGCAGCCAAAATGTTCTAGGTATCGTATTGATAAGTCCTTCAACCAATTTACTGATCTGATACTACAAAAGCATATCTTCTTCCTCTGAGGGTTCAAACTCCACTATGACTGGTTAAATCTGCACTCGCTCAGAGCATGACGTAGACTGACCGACAGGAGGCGAGGGATGATACAGCTGCATTACACACAAAAGAACTGAAATTAAATCTCATATCCGCCTGTATAGGAAAATCCCATAATGATATTGTTGTACTGTTTTACTATCAAGGATTAAATTTAATTCTAATTTTAAGAACTTTAATTAATTCTTCTAAAGACATCTTCACCAGTCATATTGTTTGGCCTAAATCAACGGCCCTGATCAGTTTCACGTTGGCCATTTGTCATTTGTAATCACAGCTTTATTGCACTCTGATATCCCGTCAATGGACAATCTGATATGGCTCAGAGAGGACGGGATCATGTACATATTTACAAAATGTGGAGTCAGATTTGGGTCACTGAGGTAAACTGCAAAACAAAAACATGCAGATCTGCAGCAGGGATGGGTTATATCCTGATAATATAATACCTGCCACCTACATGTGTACAAATGTTTTTAAATGTGTAAATGTGTGTTCAGGATTTTCAATTTTTTTTGGCTAAAAAGTTACGAACTGGGGCTTTAATGCTGTTTTACAAAGCGTCTTCTTTTTTATCAGCTGTTTGTCAGTTTTCTTATTATAGACAGTTTATTTAATATTACAATTTCTTCAATGCATCTATTACCACGCTATTACTGTGTTTCCATACAGCTGTCTCAAGATAAAAACTTGCCACTATCTGTCATGACTTACCCTTTATTACAGTGTGCTGCCGTGAGGACCCAGTATTTGGTTATGAGCGAGCCCCCGCAGAAGTGCTGGCGTAACCGCGTCTGTACAGACACTATATACTTTATAGAATGAGGGGCAGGGTCAAATCCTCCAATGATTCGGTATTCCTCTGTCATGTTCTGACTCTGCTGACCTACAAAACAAGGGATTAGTTGCAATAACATACTTTCTGAGCTGCTATGTTTACATGGTTTCAATGCTGCAGCAAAAACCATTGTCTTGGTTTGGTCCCGGTTCAGTCCTGATGTAGGTTTGGCTTGCCTCTGTTCTAATCCTGGTTTAGTCCTGGTCTAGTCCAGGTTTAGGTCCTGGTTTAGTTCTAGTTTTTTTCCCAATGCTGTTGTAGTGTGCACAAATTTGAACGCAGCAACTAAACCAGTTAATCTTTGGTTCATATTAAAGGTGCATTTACACTCCTGGTCTGGTCCTTACTTGAGCCCAATTTAGCCCTGATATAGACTTGGTTGGATCCTGTTCTAGTCCTTGTTTAGTCCTATTCTAGTCATGTTTTGGTCCTGGTATGGTTCCAGGTTTAGTCCCAGTTTTTTGCCAATTTTGTCGTGTGTACAAGTGTTAATGCAGCAACAAAACCAGTTAATCTTTGGTTCCTGGTATAGTCTTGGTTTGGTCCTGTTCTAATCCTGGTTTAGTCTGGATCTTAGATTTCAATTTATACTGATTTGGAGAACAAGAATGTTATAATCAAAACTGGGACTTAACCCAGAACTATACCTGAACTAGATTAATGCTAAACAGGGACTAGAACAGGACCAAACCAAGACTATATCAGGACTAAACTGGGATCCAAACAGGACCAAGCCAGGACAAATGATACTAAATGTCAGTGAAAGCCTCAGGGCCGAAACAACCTATAATTAGAATGTATGTGGCAAACAGAAACTCTATACAATAGGCTATACGTGGACTGTGTGTGCGTGTGTGTGTGATACAACATGACCAAAATATTATGTAAGCTTTATGTAATTCCACTTTATAACAAAAGTGTAAAAATGCTCTGCTCTAGTCCTGGTTTAGTCCTGGTTTAGTCCTGGTTTAGTTCTGGGTTGGTTCTAGTTTAGTCCCAATTTTAATGTGGTTGGCACCGGCACAATTCATCACATTGTGGGGACTAAAATCTGTACACACACTAATTACATGGGGGTCTTATTGGGACAGATTTCCATGACATAACTCCTTTTAGATCAACAATATATATGATATGATATAAAGATATGGGTTAAATATGTTTAAATTGAGGTTAGGCAAGTAGTAACTATGGTTAAGGTCAGGCTCATGAAATGAATGAACGTCAATGTAATGTCCACAAAAAGCATGAAAACCCAACATCTGTGTGTGTACAAGTGTAAACACAGACTTTATAATCATCCTGGTCTAGTCCTGGTTTAATCCCGGTTTAGTCCTGATGTAGATCCTGATGTAGACTTGGTTCGGTCTTGCTCTAGTCCTGGTTTACTCCTAGTCTGATCCATGTTTAGTCCTGGTATAGTTCCAATTTTGATGTTTAGCGTGTGCGGGCGCAAGTGTGAATACAGCCGTCACAATTGTCTGCCTGGTTTGATCCTGGTTTAGTCCTTATATAGACTAGTCTTGGTTTGATGTAGACTTGGTTTAGTCCTGATTTGATGAAGATTTGGTTTGGTCCTGGTTTGATCTTGATTTAGTCCTTACATAAACTAATCCTAAGTCCTGGTATGGTCTAGCTCTAGTCCTGGTCTAGTACAGTTTTAAGTCCCAGAGTTAAGTCTCATCTTAGCTCGTCTCATAATCTGAATATGTACATTATAGTAAGTAGCACTCATTAAACAGATATAGTAATAGTATAGTAAATCTTTTCCATATTTGTGATGAGTCTCACATATCTAATGCAGTGTAAAGGCAGTCTCTCCTTTAGCGTTTTACCTTTACATAAGGTACAAAGAGGGGTGTTGGCCACAATCACTTATTGTCTTTTCATTGTTATCCTCCATGTTTTGTTTTTCTAAGCTTCTCAAATGATTAGTGTGACCGAGCACTTTGAGAAAATACAGCACTCTTTATTACGTCGTATTCTTTCCGTGGCAGCTCGCGTTCGGAGATCAAATTAAGGACAACTGAGGATTCTAAACTGTCCCATAACTAAGCAATTTAAAATGAAATTGAATTGAATGCACTGACACCTTCCCAACATTACAACATTAGGATGCGTTCACTTGCACAAACATCAGTACTGGGATTTAACAGGGACTAAACCCAGAACTAAACCAGGCCTAGACCAGGACTAAAGCTTTTTTGTCTTATTTGTCTATATATGTGTCTATATATGTGAGCGAATGAAATGTGAAATGTGGGACCAGCACTGTCAAACTTAAAAACAAATGTATCTACGGGTACTAATAAAGCAACCTAACCTAAACCAGGACTAGACCAGGACTAGACCATGACTAGACCAGGACTAGACCTGGACTAAAGTTTTTAGATCTTATTTGTCTAAATGTGTCTATATATGTGAATGAATGAAATGTGAAACGTGGGACGAGCACTGTCAAACAGCAAAAACAAATTTATTTACGGTACTAATAAAGCAACCTATGATAAACCAGGACTAGACCAGGACCAAACCAGGACTAGACCAGAACTAAACCAGGGCTACACCAGAACTAAACCAGGATTAAACCAGGACTAAACCAAGACTAGAACAGGACTAAAGCTTTTTTGTCTTATTTGTCTATATGTGTCTATATATGTGAGTGAATGAAATGTGAAATGTGGGACCAGCACTGTCAAACTGCAAAACAAATGTATTTATGGATACTGATAAAGCAACCTAACCTAAACCAGGACTAAACCAGGACTAAACCAGAAATAAACTAGAAATAAACCAGGATTAAACAGCACAAAACCAAGACTAGAACAGGACTAAAGCTTTTTTTTTCTTATTTGTCTAGATATGTGTCTATATATGTGAGTGAATGAAATGTGGAAGCAGCACTCTCAAACTTACAAATAAATGTATCTACGGGTACCGATAAAGCAACCTAACCTAAACCAGGACAAGACCAGAACTAAACCTGGACTAGACCGTGATTAGACCAGGAGTAAACCAAGTCTACATCAGGACTAAAGTGGGCTCAAACTAGGACCAAACCAGGATTGACAAGTGTGAATCTACCCTTAAAGTTTTGCACCAAATCATTAGTAAAATTTGTAAAACAGTTATTTTTTTTTTATTTTGATGTTGCAAAGTTGAATGTAACGAACAGTGTACTGACCAAGCAAGAGTCACGGACACAGCAGTGACAGCAGTGTGTGAAAACCACTTGTGAATTTCTCATATATTAAAACAGTGAATACCCCTTTTAAAATATAGTACCACATTAAGTGATGACGTGTTGCTCTACATTAGGGGTCTTATCTATGTCTTTAATCAATAACAGCTTTTGTCCCCCACCTCACATGTCTGCCCCATTCAAACTTAAATATGTCAAGAATCTCTGAATACAAGATAAGCAAATTTACTTACAGTTCACGGCCAAGATCCCCAGAAAAATACATAGTAATAAATATAGCAGGTCCATAGTCATGAGGACGACTTAGTGAGACTGGGAGCAACCTGTGGGGTTTCTGTCTAATTCACACAACATCACACCTCCATTCTCAGGTTTCTTAGTTCCTATTTCAGTTTCCATGGCCACCTTGGAGCTGTGAGCAGATATATAATTGAAACTATTCTAACATGACCTCGAGTCTCACCTTGTCCACGAGTGACTGGAGCCTAAATGGACCCTCTAATGGTTTAAATAAGCACTTAAAGTCAATTACTGAGGCCTAACATTGGAAACAATGTTTGTAGCGCCCCCTAGTAAATAGTGTGTCTACTACTTGCGTGCATATGTTTGGGCCCTTGTGTTCTATCTTTAAAACCGTGTGACTTTGAGAACATTCAGTATCTTTCCTATTTAATTATTTAATTTATTTAAATTTATTAAGTTTTATCTCAATATAAGATACTTTTTAGACTTGCAATAACAATATAAGGTTACGTTAAGACAATTTGAGGTGAAAAACCCAACCCCGTCCATCTGACCTAAATTAACCTTTCTTTTGTGACTGTTGTCTGAAATGTTCCACAGTATGGCATTGTCTGTCTCCACTGAGACGAGATGACACCACTAGGATAACTTACAAGTCAGATGTGTGGAGAGGCGAGGCCGCTCATAGTAAAAGCACATGTTTTTCAAGGTGCTCTTTAGCAAAAAAACGCCTGTAATCGAATAAATGTGAGATACATACGTTTAATGCCATACTGTGGAGCATTATAGGCTAAGTAATAACATCTCCATGGAGACAAGCAGGTGGTGGACCCTACACCAGAAGAGTTACATAGTGCACCTTTAATTTAACCTTTTGCACTTGAATATGTTATTGCTATACATTTCGTTATCTGCACGTTATGTGTGAAAAGGTGCTATTTTCAAATGAAGAAACTACAAAAATATATAGGACGATAAAGGTAACAGCTGACAAATATCAGCCCAAAATGTATTTGCAGGTGTTTAATGTGACTTAAAAATGAGTACATAAAGTATTAATAAACACAGTGTTGTATGCTAGGCCTGTCGTGATAATTATTACATGGACTAATCGTTCAGTAAATGAAAGCTGGAACAATATTTTTTGGGGGGGGGGTCAATATTTATTGGGTGCACATTTTCTTTGCACTTCTGGGACATTTTTGGTGATTTTTTTGACTAGAGGATAAGATTTAAGCCGTAAAAGGTAAAATGAATAACTTCTGTGACTCATTCCAGATGCAAATTAAGTACTAAATTGTTTCATTCTGCTGTTTATTTGCTGCAGCTCATGATCTTCTAACAATATTGTACATTTAGAATAGTTTTTGTGGTTTAAATCTGCTCTTGGGTTTTTGTGTCAGTGGCATAAATGAGTTTCAGTATTATAGTTTATCGTCTATATTTACTTCAGTAATATATCGAACTTCAAAATATGTTATTGTGACAGGCCTATTGTATGTGTTATACTGTAGCAGTGTAGTTGACACGCTTCTCAGTACCAGGTAACAGAGTTTAGACCAGGTCAGCACCTCTGCTCCTTTACAGGGCCTTTCTCTTTGTCATTTCAGTTGAAGCTGTCAGAAAAATGCCTGCCTTTTGAGTATATTGTCCCTGTATTTTGGATGGAATTTTCCGTGTTGATGTTATAGCTAAAGTTATTCCTCTTTAGAACTCATCTACTTCCTGTACTTTTGTACTTTCTTCTCAACTGCTTTTTCCACAAACTGTCACTTGACTGATGTAAAGCCAGAGGTGGTGAGTACTCAGTTGCATTAAGTTGTACTTTTACTCCTACTTGAGTAATAGTACTCTTATTTGAGTAAAAGTTGTACATACTCTTCCCACTGTGAGTAAGTTTACAAGTGACAAAAGCTTTATGTTGACAATATGAAATGATTTGAACATTTGAGTTTCTTGCAGCTCTCCTTCAGATATAATGTTTTTGTTCTCATAGTGTAGTATATCCTTTGAAAATACCAGATTTTGTGCAGTATTTAATGTTTTGTCCTTCAGATTACATTACCTTCAGATACTATGTCCTGACAGTTACTCTTACTTACGTAGTAGTTTTCCCAAATACTTTTTTACTCTCACTTGAGTAATTTCTTGAACCACAGTACAATGTTTGGCTTCTCTACCCACCTCTGTGTAAAAGGAATCTTCTGGTATAAACTGACAGCTGTATTTGACGTGCAGCGGACCCTCCCTGTTCTCATGTTCCCTCGTCTCGCCCTGGACAAAACACAAAAGCACAAACAGATCAACAACATCTGCAACTCAAAAACAGAACCAGTGTCACTATTACAACATTCATTTTTTTTTTTTTTTTTTTACATTTTAAACATGAACAAGATGCTTTTAACTACTGCACACTCGCTTCTTCTATTCCTTTTTCAGACCATGCATTTGAGCATTTGTGTCTGTACTGTTATTATTATGTGACTTATATGTGTAGGTTTGAAATAAATGTTCTATTTGACTGCCCTTTAATAGAACAAAACAAATATCTTCCTCCAAAGTCTGATCTCTGCTCAAAACCTTTAGTGACAGAGAATTGGCTATAGATGTCTCCATTAAAATGCACCTAGATATGTAAGAGTACAATGTATAAACGCTACTTCTGAAGCCACAACCACGCTAAGGCAGACTGACCAAGGCTAAAGAATCACTTGTTATAGCTTAAGTATAACGCAACTACAAAATGCATTGATTTTATTTGTGTATTTTAGTGTTGTCACGGTACTAAAATTTCAAACTAGATTTCAATACTAAGAAATAGACTTTTTTTTAAGTATTGATACCTGCTCAAATAAGTATCAAGTTTCGATACTAGTTTTAGAATAGATTAGCCTCAGATTTTTGATACTTTTGACAACCCTCGTATGTTTTCGATAGATCTGTGTGTCTTCCTGCAACATTCTATCTCAAGCGCTGATCAGGGTAGGAGAATCTCATTTGGCTGTGAGTTGTATTTTTGGGACTTTCCTGGTTAAATAAAGGTTAAATTAAAAAAAAAACTGCCTTATTGTTGCTAGCCATTTACTGTATTTGAGCTAACCTGTTGTGAACGTTTTGAGTTTTTTTCTCTTTGTTGCAAAATCAGCTGGGGACACAGATAAAGTGAAGTTGATAGGTTCACTTCTGGTAAGTCCCGGTCAGTTCTGCTAATGGGTAGTGTTTGGTGGAGCTTGTTGCCGTGTCAGATGACATGGGAGTGAAATCCCAGAATTCACAACATTAATCTGAGTCTTTTTTGGACTTTTTAGTGTATCTGTTATCGGTCTTAAATTTCCAGCATAGGCCGATATTTTGTTTTGGTTGATCTGCTGCTTAAAAAATACACACAAAACTTTATATTAACACTTTAATACAAAGAGGTAGCTGTACAAAACATGACTGCAAAGCTCTCTTATAGGTTTGTGGTAAAAAAAAAAAAAGGGGGCTTGGGGGGAGTTTTTTCAAGTAAATTTATGTTAATTTGGGGAAAATAATCAAAATCAGCCCTACATATTGGCCCAAAAATATCGGCAGATCGTATCGGCCATCGATTGCTCTGTATTCTAAACAATCGGTATCGGCCTCGGCAATGAAAAAACACATATCAGTCGATCTCTAATTTTTGGACCAATTTGTAGGGCAGATTTTGATCAATTTTCCTCAAAATATCTAATTTAAATTTACTTCAAACTCACCCCCAGACTTTTTTTTTACCACAAACCTTTAAGTAATCATATGGAAAGTACTTTTTACTTTTCAGTCCAGTTCAAAAATGTAGTGCAGTAGAAAGTACAGATACCTGCTCAAATGTAGCGAAGTAAAAATAAAAAGTATCCACTGTAAAATGTACAGAACAGAACAGATTCCTAGAAATTCTACTTCAGTACAGTACTTTACTACTTGTACTGCGTTACTTTCCACCACTGGCTTTGGGTGTATTTTTTAGGCAACAGATCGAGCAAGACAAAATATCGGCCTGTGATCGAGATTTAAGGCCGATAGCCACTAAAAGTGCGTGATAAATTGGCCAACTGATACATATTTCATTGTAAAAGAGGAGCAGTCTGTACTGTCTTATAGGGTTTAGACTGATTATCAGCTCTAAATCAGGAACAGCCGTGTGACCCAAACTACTATTCATTTTCATCTTATAATCCGCGTCTTTAATTACAACAGCCTAGTTCATTCTATACAAACAGATATGACATGTGCTACATTTCTGACACGGAAAGTAAAATGAGTTGTTCTTCAGGTGGCCACTAGAGGGCAACATATCAACAAACTCCTCATGTCCAAACATTTAAAGTTTAAATTTCAGATGGGTAAAAGTCAGAAAACAAATTTGCCTACAGTGCATGGACAGTTAAGTTTATCATAACCTTAAAAATCACGTGCATTTCAGACCACGTTTGTAGAGGTCTAAACTACAGGATTAAAGCTCAGGTTGTATCAATCTCTTGTTTGAAATGGTGTTGTTGTTAGTGATGAAAATACGAAAAATATTACCATGTGGTTTTATACTAGTGCTGACACAGATCAAGACAAATGTAACACAATTCAAAAAAGCTAAGTCATTATTCACACACACACACACACAGATGAATGTAAGTTATATATTTATATTTATCCTACTATATTTTTCAGCATGTAAAATATTTAGTTTGTATAGTATTTTTTTTTTATCTTAGAATGAAATGATTGACACCATTACTGAGCTGAGGGCAGGTACAAATTCTATGGTTGCATTAGCTGTTTAAGGGCCATTGTCAGCGATGAAGAAAAGCATGGATTTTGTTAAAAACATGTGAGAAGAACAGGTAGTAAATGAAAAAGTAGGAGGTGGGTATAGCTTAATAGCCGCCTGAGGGCAAGTGTCAGATACCTCCCTGTAGACCATATCCAACAATCTGGGAATAATGAAACAAAACACCAACAACTTAGGTGTATCACAATTATTCCAGGAAGAATCACTGAAGCTACGCACTGTCTTAGTTTACAGAGTCTGAAAAATAAACAATATTTTAAAGGTAAAGACAAAATAAAACTGTATTTGTCATCTCATATATTCAGCATCAAGCTTTGGTCACTACAAAGGTTGCATCCCCACTTTCTCACATAAAATTTAGAGAAAAAACAGAACTAGACTATGACTGAAGCAGGACTTGAACAGGAGCAAACCAAGACAAGGCAGCCTTACAGAAGATGGGAACATAACCAGAGGTGGTGGGGTAACCAAAAATTGCACTCAAGTAAGAGTAGCGTTACTTCAAAAAGATATTACTCAAGTATAAGTGGTCCAAGAAATTACTCAAGCGTAATTAAGAGTAAAAAAAGTATTTGGGAAAACTACTACTCAAGTAAGAGTAACTTAAAGAGTAACAGTTAAGACGAAACATTTAATTTAGTATTTGAAGTTAATGTAATTTGAAGGACACACAAAATAATTTCAAAGGTAAGAAAAAAAAAATTATCTGAAGGAGCAAGAATGACAAAAGTTCAAATCATTTCATATTGTCAACATAAAGCTTTTGTCGCTTGTAGAATTACTCGCAGTGGGACGAGGAACCAAAACTTTTACTCAAGTAAGAGTTCTGTTACTTCAATAAAAATATTACTCAAGTAGGAGTAAAAGTTTGCTGCTAAGTAAAATGTCTTTAAAAAGTTATTTAAGTAAATGTAACTGAGTACTACCTGAATGTGAATGTAACCAAAAATGTACTCTAACCTCCTAAGACCCGAGCTCTTGCATGTCGTGGCTTTATCAATTTCACTTTGTTATTTGGGCTGATTGGGACGTGATGAGTGTAAAAATAAAGAATTATCTTTTTACATTATGAGAGAAATGATGTCCACATATGAGGATATTTTTTCAACTTTTTAATGATTTTTGATAGAACAAAATAAAATTGCATTTGAATAATGATTTGCAAGAACTATTTATTAAGTGCCTGAACACAGCAAAATTTTTCCTGAGTGTAAAAACAAAATGAGAAACAAAAATTGTGCCTCTTGGAACAATGAGGCTCACTTGAAGAGCTGCTAACAGGTGCAGGAGACATGTGCCTTTAACAAAGTCCATCTTACATCTAAACTATAATGTATTACACTCTTCTGTCACCTTTTAGTGTCAGTTTAAGATGATCACTGACTATTGCAAGTGAGTGAATCTCCCATGACCCAGCCTGTCTTAAAAGGGTACTTCCAGATTTCAGACTTTTGGGAATAATTACACATGTGTATTGTTTATGTTCAGGAAATACATTTGACAAGATTTTTTTTTATTTTTATTAGACTAAATCAAATTTAAATGGAAACTGTGATAAACTCATTCTAAATAATAACCAGAATCATAATTGTTTTTGGTCAAATTCCCACGCTTAAAGTTCATATGACAGGGTAGACTACTCATTTCACTCAACTAGTTAACATAATTATAGTTAAAGAAGACCTATTGTGCTTGTGTCTGCTCTATAGTTATAATCTATGACACCCGTGAATCATTATGTTATAATTTGCACATCTCAATATTTAAATTTAAATCTCAATATTCATCGGAAACGACTTAATAAATAAAACAAGTCCGCTGACTTCTGCGTTAGAAAACTGCGGTGCCCAATAGGAGCTGACGTCATTATAAACATCATCACAAGAGAAGAGCAGTCGCTTGGACAGGACAAACCGGTGAGTGAACCAAAGTTCACCCCTAACCTTAACCCTAACCCTCCAGCCACGGGCCCACTTTGTATTTGATTTAAAGAGTACGTGTGTATTTGCTGTCATTAAAGGCTGACAGCTAAAAACTAGAGATCAAAACTCTGCCGATATTTTTGGGTCGATATTTAGAGCCGATTTTGATTATTTTCCCCAAATTACATAATTTACTTCAAACTCAAAGTCCAAATATCAGCTCTACTGAAAACACAACAATGTTCTGTACTGTCATAGTTTCACACATGTACTCATGATGTGTAGTTTAAAATAGTAAAAAAGAAAAAGAGCAGAGCGAGGTGGCAGAGGGCAGGAGCAGACCGGTGCGGGCGAGCGGAGGTGAGAGAGACATGAGGCTTGTTGGTCAATGATGTATTTTGCATTTAGATTGGCTAAATCCATAATAAATGAACATTTCAGATTAAAGAAAAATCAAAATATAACAGATTTGGCTTGATTAGTTGGGACAGGCAATAAGACCGTCTATTGCGGTATAATTAGGGGACAGTATGACTCTAGCTGCAGGTGGGATGTGTGCTTCCTCTTGAGATGAGCCCATTTTATGGACACACCTTCTCGCAGTCCCCTGGTGCAGGAGGGTAAGAGCAGGTTTGTAAACTCATAATACATAGAAACATGCAGCATTGTCTGTAGTAGGTCAGTTTTTGTTGGGTACATGAAATTGTCACGGCACAAAACCGAACTAAAAGAAAAAAATTGAGATTAGCTCCCAGATTGGGTTACACTATATAAGGCAACAGTTAAACTTTAGCCTCACCATTTGGAGAAGATTTGTCATTTGTTTCGTATCCAGGTAAGCTTGTTTTGTTTATTTATTTAAAACCAATTTTTGTTTATTTATTGAAAACCTTTTTTTTTTTTTTTTTTATTTAAAACCAGTTTGATATAATAATTGACACTAGTATGATCAAGAGGTTGGGTTCACGTTACATCACAACAATCTAAAGTTCCCTCCGTTTAAGATTGGGGTGGAAGTCAGAATTCTGTTTAACTATGAAAATTAAGATGTTTTGACCTGGTTTATGGTTAATGTATGAGTAATTACTGGACCAGAAAACATGAAACAGAAACTGGCACTAAGTTCAATGTCTGCATGTAAAATTAAGATATTGTTGTCACTTAAAAGGACTTGATACCACTTTCTATTTCTATGACAAATGGACTCAAAATATTACATAAGTTCCAGATTTTCTATTTAAACATTAAACACAAAAAATTCAAATTCTACTGTATCGTGAACCTATTCATTTGTAATTTTTTTCCTGTGTCAATACAAATAAACCATATATGCCTGTAAGCTTTTGTCGCACTAAGAGCAGTTGACATGAGAGCGTGTGGCGTTATTTAAACTGAGACGATTTGTTCTTTTATTATTCCAGGACAATAGGTTTCTGTATAGAGGAGAGATTAAATA
Source organism: Periophthalmodon schlosseri (assembly GCA_000787095.1). NCBI lineage: Eukaryota > Metazoa > Chordata > Actinopteri > Gobiiformes > Gobiidae > Periophthalmodon > Periophthalmodon schlosseri. Next base: position 15,055 of record JACM01049825.1, read on the forward strand.
ACTTCCCCTATGGCAGGTTTCATTCTCCTGCTTCTGGCCTGTGCCGTATCAGGTATGTTCTTCACACAGAATCCATGTCTCCATGTTCTCACAATACAAGAGGTTTACATAGCCTTCAATAGAGGACTTAAACCACGATTAAAAGGTGCACTATGTAACTTTTCTGGTGCGGTGTCTGCTAACCTGCTCCATGGGGATGCTATTGCTTTGCCTGAAATGCTCCACAGTATGGCATGGCATTAAATGTGTGTGTGTGTGTGTGTGT
>JACM01030492.1:0-31957 GCA_000787095.1 Periophthalmodon schlosseri
CAAGGAGGAGGGTGGGTTCACAAATGGGGATTGTGATGGAATGATATCATTGTTATAAAAATGTTCAAGACAATAATGAGGTGTCCAAGTATTTGAACATGTGAATGCTTAAGTTTAAGCCTTTTGCCCTTTTAGGTTTTCACAATCAGAATTACTGTTCTGTTTGTAACAGACATGTTTTAATTTCTAACAGTTAAGTTCTGTGCCTTGCATTTGGTACTAATTTAGGCTAATTTGTACCTGGATCGGTCCAGAGTTAGTCTCATAGACTGTATATACAAATGAACATAGCTAACCTGCTATCTGTGTTCCAAATAGGAGTTGAGCGTGGGTGTGATTTGGCTCCATCAACTCTGGTTCCAATTAATTTTCTATTGAAAAAACGTTGCCCCTCTCTCTGTAACTGCTGCTGTCAGGCTCGTCATTCTGACCTTAACATGTTTGTATTAACCCACTCTACATGATCCTGTTCTTTTTATTTTCCTTAATTAAGATATGAACATAAATAACAGACAAATGAGCTGCCCTCTTTAGCCGAGGTTACTCCCACTAGCGTTAGCAACAGGTTTGTTTAACAGCGTTGCTAAGCGCCCGTACCACTGGTTTGGCAGGGGGTGGGGGGAGTGGTGTTGCCTTCAACACCCTCGCTCTTGATTGGCTCTTGCGGTCAGATTTCCAAATATGGAGTTCGGCTCCAAATTTGCCCCTATAACTGCTAGCCTCAACAAGCTTCATTTGGTTGGAGCCGAACGCTATGGGTGATGTCATACTCCCTTAGTGCACTTCTTTATACAGTCTATGGTTAGTCCTAGTTTTACTTTTGTTTTTATTCCCAATCAAGCCCTAAATTTGTCCAACCCATTAACCCAGATTGAGTTATTTCTTATCCACTGTACTTTTGATTTTGATCTCTGAAAGAAAAACAAAATGATAATTTTTGCTCAAGCTGATTCCATGTTTCTCTCTGATGTAGTTGGAAACTTTGTGCAGTCACCCATCGACTCTCAGTATAAGGAACTGATCAATCTGAATGAGCCTGTTGCTAGTCTCTGCTCCTGTCCACCAGACTGGCCACATATCGGACCAATACACCACCCTCCCTGACCGAACAAGCATACCCTTGCAAGAGAGAACATTTAAGTGAAGACAGATATATGAACTGATAATTTAATATAAGAACCACATGTATTTCAGACCATGTTTGTAAATGCGTAAACTGCAGGGTTTGCAGTTGTTGTTTTTTTTTTTTTTTTTAATAAGACGGGATATTGTTTGTAAAGGGCTTAAGTAATTGCAGTCTTTCCTAATTGTGACTATTAAAATTATGATTACAATTTGATTAATCTGATGAATGATCTTCACTATCAAGCGTCTCTAATGACTAACTAAAAGGATGCAACTCCAGGTAAAATGTTTGCACCCTTATTTCAGGCACCCCTGAAACTTGAACGCACCCTCAGCCAGTTTGGTCTGCACCCGGGCTTGGTTTTAGCCACATTTAAACTGTTTCACACACAATTTCAAAGATTACAGAATGTTTCCTTGTGTGACAAAAAATGTCTTCGGTTTCATAATATTTTCCAGTCAAGTTTTGTTTTCTCCTCACTCCTTTCCACTGACGTCTAAATCATGAGTCACATCACTGTGAGCACAGCCAGAGAACATCAGCGCTCACCTGTTTAAAGTGTTATACTATAAAAACACATGTACAAGCCCATGTCTATGTCCATATACCCATGTACAGGTGAAGTGTCTCTGTCTACACACACATATGTACAGGTGAAGTGTCTCTGTCTACACACACATATGTACAGGTGAAGTGTCTTTGTCCACACACAAATGTACAGGTGAAGTGTCTCTGAATGACTGATGGACAGTGTAATCATCATTGCACATGGGGACTCTCATATTCCCCACAGTATTATTCACTGCTCTGTCTCAGCTTTTAGAGACTTAAGGAAAAAGTTACGTTGGGTTTGGCCCCAGTTCAGACAATAATCAGTCTATAAAAGCCAGCACCAGTTTATCAGATCAGACCTTCATACGTTTCTATGTAGATCCTCTTCAAGAATTTTAACACACTTCCAATGAACATAAAAGCACTTCCTGTGAGCCAATAGTTTTTACATCTTTACTTTATTAAATTTTACTGAAAAGAACACTTCACATCAGGCAATTCATAATGTGCCAGTCTTGGAATACACTGAACTGTTGCCTAACACCAGTCCTACCATCCATGCCCAGGAGCCTCAGGGCTTTGGTGCGGTGCGAGGAGTATGGTTGCGGTAAAACATTGAATAACTAGAACTGTAGGCCTTTAGTCATTTAGTGGATTAATTGGTTGATGTTATCTTAGTTGAATTTTTTTTAAATTCATATTATAAGGATTTATTTAGACCCAGCAGAAAGGAGAAGTTACTAAGTGAGTGATTTAGCTGACGGCTGATTAAACTCATTATTCACATGTTGAATCTGTCTTATATATATTTACATTGTTTCCTAGTATTTTTCTTCTGCATAAATAGTTGTTTTTACATGAACTCTCATGCAGGTGTAGCCTTGTGAGTGCAGTTTGAGTCAGATACATAGATACGTAATAGTTGTTACACCTTTTGTCATGCTCCCTTTTTAGTCAGCTAATAGATCAGCAGGACATGTCTTTAGTTGATTCGCTTGCATCTTGTCTCTGCAGCTTAATCCCAAATAGAGATATGTTTCATGTTATTGGTCTTTGTGTTTCCGACTTCACTATATGAAATATGTTAGCTTTAGCTTGACAAATAGTGCACGATAATGTTGTCCTTGGAGCTGATGACATAACAGAAGCACTGATCTCTTATCCAGGTAGAGCGTGGGCCGCGGTGACACAGGCAATGCTTTAGTTTTGAGAAACATTTATTTCATTCACAAAAGACAAAAAACAGATTCTGAAGTCTTGTAGGCTTTATTTAAACTTTTCTCAAACATGTTTTTATTCAAACATGATTATTTTTACTACAAAACTGTGATCTCATTGTTTCTAGTCTCTGGCTCTTGTCCTGGTTTAGACCAATTTAGCCTGGTTTCTTGTTTACTACTGTTTTTGCACTGGGTTTGGCCTTGCTTTAGTCCTGATTGTGACTCTGTTTTAGTCCTGGTTTAGTTTGGATTTCAGCCCTGGTTTAGACCCTGGTTTAGACCCTGGTTTAGACCCTGGTTTAGATGTAGTTCAGTCCTGGCTCAGTCCTGGCTCAACCCTGGTTCAGACACTGATTCAGTCCAGGTTCAGGCCTGGTTCTGGCCCTGGTTCAGTCCTGGATTTAGCTCTGGTTCAGTCCTGGCTCAGTCCTGGTTCAGCACTGGTTCAGCCCTGGTTCAGACCCTGGTTCAGACCTGGTTCAGATCCTGGTTCAGTCCTGATTTAGTCCTGGTTCAGCTCTGGAATAGTCCTGGTCCAGCTCTGGAATAGTCCCAATTCAGACCCTGGTTCAGTCCTGGTTCAGTCCTGGTTCAGTCCTGGTTTAGTCCTAGTTCAGACCCTGGTCCAGACTGGGTCCTGTTCTCTCTTAGATCATGGATTCCTTCTCTTTATTGCCTCCCTGTGAGAGTGTTTATGTGGGCATTCCTTCCACTGTACATTATTACAGAACATTAGCGTGAGTCTAAGGTCTGAGCTGTTTTATGGCTTTGGGAGAATTCACTCACTTTCCTTCAGGATCTCCCTCACCTCAGCTCTTTCTAATGTAAAGAGAGTGGTTCAGCTAAAAGTGAAATCACATTTTTCATTCAGTACTTTTGTTTAAAAGATGTGCAAATGTATAATCTAGCTAACCCATGTTTCAGTTTGCTCTCCCAATGAAAGCTTTTATTAGAATATTCTATCAGTGTTTCTCAGATTTTATTCAGACTATGGCGGCAAATACTTAGAATAATAATTTTCTTTCATACAATTTGTGGTGTTTAAAGTAAGTATGACACATTTTGATAATTTTGAATTTTTTTTTTCTTTTTTTGGTGGGATAATACCTGTTATAAATATAAATGATAGCAATTTGTGAAGAAAAGTTGACAAAAAATTGTTGAAAAATAGAGGAAATAGAGAGTTTTATTTTAGACAGTTCCATATTGATGACATTACCCTAGGGAGAATTCTATTTACACATAAAACATTACACAAAAACAAAATAAAGATGTTTACTTATAATTTTATTTGTCAAATAATAATTTCTGTATACATTAGAGAAGATTCAACCAACTGTACAGCATTGTTGCTAGGTAACAGTTATGGAATTCCCTAGTGTGATGTCATGATTTCCGACCAGGAATTAAAATTTGAAACCTAAAAAATTGAAAACGTGTTGTTTTGTAAAATCTTAAATCTTAAATCTTAATGATCTCAGCTGTGTTTTAGTAAAATTAGTGTAGTTATTGTTTATGTGAATGACAATACAGGGAGCAACAAATTGAGATTTTGTTATGTTTCGTGCATGCTCTTTTTAGAATATGTGGGAGAATTTTAGGCTATGGGGGGGCCACCATAGTCTCTTCTATTAATGGGAAAACACTGCTCTACAAAAACATCTCTATTTACACCGTATTTTGCCAGTCAGTTGCATTTTTAGTAAACTGTTCTACTGTTAGTCTTGAGCTGTCTCTATTTACATTTCCTTCTTGATTCGGTCCAGTTTTGTAGCTATAATGCAAAGGCACATCTATGCTGCCAATAGAGGGCACACAAAATGCTAAATGAAGTGCTTAGAAATGCAGCCCTTTGCTCAAACATAGACAGGGTATAAAACACTTTGACTACACTACAGTGAATTTATTTTTTCCCTCTCTGTCTGAAGTTCATTATCGATAGGCCTTTATATCTCTGTGGGAGAATTACTGTTTTTCAATTCTTTATGGTCAGACTGTGTTAAAGAAAAGCTGAGATCTAACTTAAGTAACAGAGCTTCAGACAGAGCAGTGCCTACAGTTAGCATCACACCCCCAGGGAATATTAATGACATCAGCTGCCAAGTATCAATTGGTATTTTTTATTTCGTACTAAATAAAACGCTTTATTGGTGGTAATAGTTCTGCTTGTCTACAGTCCATCTCTCAAGATCTTTAGTCGTGGTGTTTTGGTGGCTGTTTCTTTGTGCTGTGCTGAGGCTTGAGCACCACACTGGAGGAGGCCCTTACACACGAGAAAGCAGAGGGAGAGACAGTATCTGGGTCGATGAAGTTATTGTCCAAACGAACCGCGACTAAAGTGCCCTCTCCATTCAGACCTGGGTCACACAGGCTGTCCTCTGGGATCCTCCTGAGCAGAAACGAAGACAACAGTCAAATCAAACATCTAAAAACTGTAAGAATGTTCGTTTCTGGTGTAAGCGTCAAAGAGGACCAGGAGACTGAAACATAAAGTCAGAAGGGTTTTAATGAGTTCCACACAGGCGGGTCTTCTTCTGCATGGCATTACACATTAAGAAACTCTAAGCAAAGTCCAACAAAGTGAGAGGTTCACGACCCTCTCAGAGTGAGGGGCCACAGATAAGAAGTGACCAGATCATAGTTGTTATCTTATTGTCCACACGTCCTTGTAAACCCCCCGCTGGTCTTTGGTGATCCTCCACGCATTCCATATCCTCTGGTGGGCATGTGTTATTTCCCTTAGCATTAGTATATCAGGATACCAGTTTAATGTTGTGACGCATCCCAATCCTCTGGTGGGCATGTGTTATTTCCCTTAGCATTAGTATATCAGGATACCAGTTTAATGTTGTGCTGCACTGCTAGAAAATACCTTACAAAACGGCTGTGTCCGCAAGCACTGGATTAGACCTGGTTCAGTCCTTGGTTAGACCCGCTGTAGTTCTTGTTAAGTCCTTTGTCATACCTGGCTTAGTTCTTGGTTAGATCTGGTTCAATCCTTGGTTAAACCTGGTTTAGTTCTTGTTCAGTGCTGGGTTAGACCTGGTTTTGTTCTTGTTCTTTCTTTGGTTAGACCTGGTTTAGGTCTTGTTTAGTACTTGGTTAGACCTGGTTTAGTTCATGGTTAGACCTGGTTTAGTTCTTGTTTAGTCCTTGGTTAGACCTGGTTTAGTTCTTGGTCTGTCCTTGGTTAGACCCGGTTTTGTCCTTTGTTAGACCTGGTTTAGTTCTGGTTTAGCCCTTGGTTAGACCTGGTTTAGTCCTTGTTCAGACCATGGTTGGACCTGGTTTAGATCTTGTTCAGTCCTGAGTGAGACCTGGTTTAGTTCTTGTTCAGTCCTTGGTTAGACCTGGTTTAGTTCTTGGTTAGACCTGTTGTAGGTTTTTGTTAGTCCTTGGTTAGACTTGGTTTAGTTCTTGTTGAGTCCATGGTTGGACCTTGCTTATTTCTGGTTCAGAAGGTTGTGGGCTAGATTCCTGGGCCAGGCTAGGTGTCTGGATGGGTTATAGATAAATACTCCTACAGATAGCATAAAACTGATGGTTGAATCTGTGTTCAGACTGCAGCATCAAAATTGCGTTGGACGCTTCTAGTTGAATGTCTTTGCATTTGAGGGCAGACGTCCATTGCAGTCTGCGAGTGCCTTTGGATGTTTTGTTTTCCCAGTCTCTTCGTAAATGATGGCAGACCACATTGAGAGTGGCTTTAGTGTATTTATTACATAAAACCCATCAACAGAGGTGATTGGCTTGGCAAGGTCCTTTGTAATCCGGTCTCTATACTCCATTAATGTCACGTTGCACAGTTCTGGGTGCTGGGAAATGGCACCAGTGAGGCCATTTTTTGTTGTGGTCTGTGTGGCTCCCGGGTCTTTTTCTTTCTTCTCCTCCTTTCGCATAATGACATTGCTACGTCACTGGAGCATAGTCTCTGATTGGTTTACATGGCGCAACAAACGCCAGAAGTTCAAGTTATAAAAAGCTATAAAAGTGAATGCTCAAGAAATGGTGTGTCAACGCTAGATGGCCTATAGGCCGCGTCCACCATAGACTTTGCTGTTAGGAAGCACCGAGACCTTTGACTGAGACTGAGAAGCGCTGTGGAAATGTTGCTGCAGCTAAACTTGAATCTCCCTAGGGATCAATAAAGTATCTATCAATCTAGACACGTGTTCTTACTAAGACAGTTTCTTCTGTGTGTAGGATTAGTTAGTTTCTATAGTGACAGATCAGAGACTGGTCTGGTCTCATTGGTGGTGAATGGAGCGTGTTTGAATGCAGCTCTGTGGAGTCAGTGGAAACATAGAGATATGAAGGAAATAACAGGTTCGGTCTTTCCTCTGAGAACAGTCCTACAGCTGCTAAAGACATCAGCCCTCGAACAGGAGCCGAGACTCAGAGGTGCAGTCTGGGTCACAGGAACAGGCAGCTATTGTCTATAGTACTAGCAGAGTGGTTATCCTGTCTCCACCTCTCAATAAGCAGGTTGTGGATTGGACTTCTGATCTCTCAGAGTGGAGTGTGCATGTCCTCCCTGTGTTACTGTGGCAGAGTGGTTATCCTGTCCACTCCTCTCAGTAAGGAGGTTATGGGCTAGACTCCTGAGCTCTGAATGGAGTGTGCATGTTCTCCCTGTTTTACTGTGGCAGAGTGGTTATCCTGTCTACTCCTCTCAGTAGGGAGGTTGTGGGTTAGACTCCTGATCTCTCTGAGTGGTGTATGTAGTAACAGTAATATGGGCTTTGTATGTGGTGCCCCCTATAGGAGCTCTGTTGTTTCTGTTTGTCTCAGATGCCCTGGGGTCTGCAGCTGTGACGTGCCTAAACAGACTTTCCCTCATTCCTCTGATAGTTAAAGGTTTGTTACATGTGTCTTAGTTTGAGAATAATTTCCACTGAAAGTTTCCCACAGCCTAACAAAGTTTTCCCGTTCACAATTAGTGAGTGTTGCTTTACTGGTGAAAAAACGTGTCACCAACCAAATAATGCTCTTTTTGTAGAAATGAAGCTGAGCCTGACCATGTAATGTGCGTACGTTTAAGTTTGAATCATTTTATGTTGTCTACCTGATTTTATTGTTGTTGAGCCTGAGAAAGTGCAGGTTGGTCATCTCGTTGATGCCTGACGGGACGTTGAGGAGCTGGTTATGGTCCAAACACAGTTCCACCATAGACTGATACGTTCCAAAGAAGGACTCGGGTTCAAATCCCTCTCCGTCAAGTTTGTTATAGGAGAGATACAGGTACTCCAGGCCCGGAGACATGTGTGCGAACACGTAACCTGAAATACAACAAGGTACTGCTCAGGAACCTATCACCAGGATCTGTTAAATAGGTAAATAAGTGTCTCCCCCTGTTGGCTGTCTCTACAAAACCACACTTGTATGAACTCTGGGTCTGTCTGTGAGAGAGCAGCAAGGTGCAGTTATTCAAACAACAGTGTACAGATGGATTTATTTCTCTAGGGAAAACAAAATGTACCCCAAGGTTAGATCAGATCAGTTTGTGCTGGTCTCAGAAAATGTGCTCCAGATAATAAGGCTTACACTTAAAGCTACCATCTGTAAGTTTATGAGACTTTTTTTTACCAGTAGATGGCCTTTGTTCAGGCTCACCTCAGCTCTCTGGTCTTTTTCTGTCAGGCCAAGGCGGCACACTATCAGATAGCAGTAACGTAGATAGCATCTAGTGGTGATATGTGAGAATACAGTAGGGCCGTGATAGCTTGCTAGCTTAAAAGTTAAGCTGACTGAAGGATCATTGGACTGTGCAGATATAGGACATTGCTTTACTCTAAAATGTAAGGGACAAAAACCAAAGAGAGTTACCTGGGATTCTCTCGATGTGGTTTCCCACTAACACCAGGTGAACCAGAGACTGAGGCAGGAACGAAGGAACAAGGTGCAGCTCGTTATGAGACAGGTCCAACGACTCCAGAGACCTGAACAGTCACGAAAGAGGAAAGACAACAATAGATAATGCTAGAACATACAGCTCCAGAGACCAAAAAGAGAGAGATAAGAATAATAAGGCTGAGGTCTTAAAGCAGACCTATTATGCAAAATCAACGTTTCAAAGCTTTTAACCATGTTATAGTTGTTTCCTTCTCATTGACCCTCTGAAATTGTCTTTAGAGTGATTCATGCATGTTTGAGTAATCTTTATTCCTTGTATTCAAAACTTCATTGATACGATCTATTCCTGTTTTCACAGCCACCGGGACAAGCCCACTGCTCTGTACTTCCTTCTCCAATTTTATTTTTTTAATCGTTGATACTTGTAGATTTCGGCAGCATCACATAGTCATTTTGGCACAAAGCCCCCCATTGGGGTCCGCAATTTTCCAACAATTTTCAGCGTAATTGTTTCTTTTATTAAGTCTTTATAACTCAATATTGTGAGTTAATATGTGCAAATTATAACATACTGATCCATGGGTGTCATAGATTATAACTATAGAGCAGACACAAGCACAATAGGTCTGCTTTAAGATTCTACAAACATGGCATTTTTTTTTCCATAGTAGTAGCTGCACAGTATTTTCTACATCAGTATTAATGGTTGTTGAGTGTGCTTGTTGTAATATGAATAACATCCTGCGTTGGCAGTACCTGTGGTGTATCCAGGCGAGTGGAGCAATACGGCTCTCCTCCAGTTTATTGTTCCTCAGTGAGATCAATGTTAAACTCTGAGTTTGGTTAAAAACTGTCTCAGAAATCTCCTCGATCCTGTTGTGCTCCAGATACAGCTCCTGCACAAAATCAGTTTCATGTGTGAGTAGCAGCCTCATGAACCTCAGGAATCATTAAAGCTAATTCAGTATTTGATTAATGTCGACCTGGAGTTATGGTATTTGAAACCTGTCTTGTGTTGAGAGATAAGGTGTTATTACTCAGAAATCCTCCCCTTCAAGGCTCTTTTGAGTACTTTGGACATATTGACCATGTGGCTGCAACTAATGATTATTTTAGCTGTCGACTGGTCAGAAGCTCTATTAGACTTTAATCTGAGATTTATTTTAACACAATTTGACCAGCAGTTGACTTAGTTGGAACTACAACAGGTGAGCTGATTTGTGCTGTTAAACAAGTCTCACAAATAAAATTCCTAAACAAGACCATGAACACACGTATTGATCACAGGCTTCTGGAAATGTGCTGTTTAAACTCATTTTGTATTTTTTCTTGAGTTATCAGACAATCTTAAAACTTTTGACAGTGTTTGCTAATGTGTGCATTGTGTCTCCATGGTAACTGCACAACATTCCACCATAGAGATACATGAGAAACACATCCAGTATGATGTTACTGCAAAGCATCAATTCTACAAATAAAGTGTGTTATTAATGAAAACCCAAAATAGTTTTGTTTTTTTTTTAAATATTTTAATTTAATCATGCCACTGTCTTTGTTATATAAAAGGTATTTTTGTGTGTGTTTTAGTGTCTCTAACTATTATGATTATCAAAGTATGGCTGACTATTTTTCAGTTGTATGTTTGCAAGCTCTATGTGTGTAAAATGGAGGTTTCTGACCTGTAGAGTTGGAGGCAGTCCCTGAGGCACAGCCCTGAAATGGTTTCTCCCCAGTCTGAGGTACAACAGTTCCGACAAGTCCTTAAATGCACCATGACTCACGCTGCCTTCACTGAGCCTGTTCCCCTCCAACTCCAGAGTAACCAGGCTGCTCAGACCTGACACACAGACCTGGGTTAGTCCTGGCTCAATCCTGGGTTAGTCCAAGTCCTGTTCTGGTTAGGCCTGTCACAATAATTACTATATTGACTTATCATTCAATACATGATGGTCTCTCCATGGCCTAGCAACAAAGTACATCTCTGACATGTTAGTGCCATATGAACCATCTCATACTCTGAGAGACTGTCTCCTGCTGGTGCCCAGAGTCAAGAATAAACATGGGGAATCAGTGTTTCAGTTTTATGCAGCTAAAACCTGGAACAGTCTTCCTGAAGATGTGAGACAGGCCTCTACTTTGACAATGTTTAAATCTAGGCTGAAAATGGCTCTGTTTATCTGTGCATTTGACTGAAAGGTTTTTATTCTGCACTCTTCTCTTTTAATGTTAATTTTATGACGATTATTTGTGATTATTTATGTTTTGATTTGTTGTATTGTGATTTTAATGTCTTTCTTATTCTGTAAAGCACTTTGAATTACTTACGAATGTACGAATTGTGTACGAATTGTGGTATACAAATAAACTTGCCTTGCCTTGCCTAGTATCAATGTACTTTAGGGTTATTGTGTCAAAGGCATAAATTACTTTCAGTATTATTGTTTATTGTCTATATTTTCATCAGCAATATATTGCACTTCGAAATTAGTTATCGCGACAGGCCTAGTCCAGGTCCTGTCCTGGTCTTCATTTAGTTCTGGTTCAATTGTTGTTTAGTCAAGATACTCAAGTCCTGGTTTGGATCTAATTTACTCCTGATTAAGTCCTTGTCAAGTTCTGGTTAAAGGTGCTGTACCTGATTTTTACTGTCTTAAACATGAACAGAGTTTGTTCATTTTGAACGGTTTGCAATGATCTTAAGTTATTCCTCACTTACCTGATGAAATCTGAGCATCCTAATTATTCACAGTGATGAGTTTATAAGTGCTTTCCAGTGCGGAGTTTTGTAGTCATGGTAAAGCCAATAACAAACTAGCATGCTTATGCACACTTTCTGATTATAGGACAGTAAAAGTCTTTATAATTAAATACAGTACACAGCCTTTTGACCTCAAGAGCTGCTCATACAATATATGTGTTCTGGGGCAAGACACATTTTGCTCAAATACATCAAGTACAGGCACTTGACGTGCTACTCAAGGTCGGGTTTAGTCCTTGTCTAGTCCTAGTTTAGACAGGTTGTAGTTCTGGTTTGGTCCTTGTTTGGTCCTAGTTTAGATTTATTTTATTCCTTATTTTAGACATGTTTTATTTCTCTCAAATAACTACAGTATAAATTGTATAAATGTATAAATTACAATTAAGATAACATTAAGGGGCTTAATTATGACTAGTAAATAATTTTATTACATTGATTTATATGTCAAAACAGGATATTGAGTAAACCGATATCAGGTAGCCGATATCCAATCCAGACAATTTTTTCTGTATCGGCGGCGAAATCAGATACCAGTATTGGATTGGTGCATCCCTAGTTTAAATCTATTTAAGAGCTATTTTAGTTTAGACATATATTAGTTCTGGTCCAGTCCTGGTTCAGGTCTGTTCAAATTGTGGTTCAGCCCTGGTCCAGTCTTAGTTCAGTCCTGGCTCAGTCCTGGTTGCAGACCTGGTTCAGTCCTGGTCTAGTCTTGGTGCAGTCCTGGTGCAGTCCTGGTGCAGACCTTTGAGGCTGGTCTCCTGGATGCTCTGTAGTTGGTTCTCGTTGATCTTTAGTTCCTGGAGAGTGGAGGGGATTCCAGGGGGAACAATCTCCAGGAGGTTTCCGTCCAGATACAGCCGTGTCAGAAACTTCAGCCTCTAGGGATCCACAAAACCGGTTACAGACCAGGACCACAGTTTGTACTTGGAGCACCTCTTTGCACAAATCTTTAGTTTAATAATTACTTTATTCCTTAGTTCGCCTCTCGCAATCACATACTATTCCTTACCTGCAGTGCCTTGTTTGTCATGTTTAATAGGGTTTGTAATAGGGCTGAAACAAGTTGAACAAGTTAATCAGTTAATCACAACTATTTGATTATTGCAATAATTGTTAACTAATTTAGTATATAGAATAATTCTTTCTGGACTATACACAAACTTAAACATTTAGATTTTAGGTAAGGCACACCACGTAGGTTAATTTGTCCTCTGCGTTTTGACCCATCTCCTCAGGAGTAGTCAGCATCACAGCGCAGTGCTCGGGTACCCATCACCCGATCTTGAGCTAATCTTGGTCAGGACTACTTTAACTGGAGGATTTGACCTATTGTGCGTGTTTTGAGTTAATGGGGGAAACCGGTATGCCCGGAGGAAACCCACCCAGACACTGGGAGCACATGCAAACCCCACACAAAAAGGCCTGGTCGATCCGGGGATCAAACCTGGAACCTTCTTGCTGGGCGATCCGGGGGATTGAACCTGGAACCTTCTTGCTGTGAAGCATGCTAGCCACTCAGCCACCGTGCTACAGTTGTGAATATACTCCATCAGGATGTCCTCGAGCAGTATCACTTTAGCTTTATCTTGGTCAAATTTAGTAAAAATCTCATATTAACAGGCCTTTCCCAGTCTACACAACTACTGAAGACAAAAAGATGTCTGAAGCTCTGAATACTAAAGACTACAAAGATGTCTGACCCTGAAGGCGAGTGGGTGGATCCCTGCAGATGTAAGCCTGTTCTTCTTCAGGTTGATCCACTCCAGATTTGGGATTCCGTTAAAGGCCTCTGGGGGGATGCTGCTGATGTTGTTACCTGCAGAACAGAGCACAGAGAGATCTAAAGGCCAAATACTGAAAAGAGAAAATTTAGCTTGGGTAAAATGATAAGATAGAACTGTAGTGATCTCAATGGAAAAATTCACTAAACATGAGCCTGTTAGCATCGCTGTCACTCAAACCTGTTGCTAATGGCACCTGATTGGTCTGTTATTAATGTTCATAACTTGATTAAGGGACAAAATAGTGAAATAAAAACCCCAGGATCATGTAGTGCGGGTTAATACAAACATTTTAAGGCCAAAATCCCAAGTCTGACAGCAGCAGCCTGGAGCCATAGTCAGTGGAGTCAGAATCGCATCCATGCCCACTTTCAGTCTATATCATAAGAAACCAGCTGTATCTTCTCATTTCTAGTGATGAAACAATATAATGGTGCCAATTGTGCTACTCATTTTAGGAACAAGAACATTTGCAGTATTTTTATCATTAAAGCAACTAATTGAAATAAACAAATAAAAGTAGGTCAATGATGGTGATTCCTTGCCCTCATCCCACTCTGGTCCCTCCTGCTCTGATCTAAACTGGGGCTGAACACTGACCTTCGAGACTCAGAGACTTGAGCTCTGGGATGGATAGAGGAGGGAAGTGCTGCAGTTTGGCGTTTTCACACGACACTGTGACATCAGAAATGTCACAGCCCTGAGGGAGTTCAGCCCGGTCCACAGACTGTTCCAAGTCTGGGTCTGAGTCAGAGTCCTCAAAGATCTCCTCCAGCTCCTCCTCATGGACTTTGGTCGGCTCATAGTCCGGACCAGATTCTAGAGTTTGGATCAGAGAGGAAATTGGAGTGTTGTATTAAATCAAATGAAAAAACAAGACAAACCAAAGTTTAAACCAGGTCTAGCCCTGGACTAAACCTAGAACTAAACTTAGGACTAAACAAGGTACAGTCCAGAACAAAACCCATGACTAAACCCAGGTCTAATCCAGGCCCATCCCAGGACTAAACTTGGACTAAACCAGGTCTATCCCAGCTCTCACCCTCAGGTGGGTCCTCTGTGGTTGGGGGAGTCGGGATGGGAGCAGGCTCGATCGTTTCTTCTTTGCTTTGGTTCATCTCGAACACATCTCCTCGGAGCCACACCTGCACTTCCTCCTCCGCCTTGCGAAGCTCCGCCTCTTCCTGTTCACTCAGCTGCACCTCCATTTGTTTCCACTGTTTCTGTTCATTTTTTACCTGGAAAATTCAGACATGTTTTAAGGCTTTTACACCTACACTATTTATTTTTCTTTAAGCAGACTCAAGTTCGGAGCACTTTTTGATCTAAACAAGCTTCCGTATTGCTGAGCATGAACAAAACAAACCGAGTGTGACAATCAAAATGAGCGAAATAGACTACAACAAGACAGAAAGTGAGGAGAAAATGAACTATTTTATATAACTAGACAAAAATAAATCAGTTTCTGAGACAGATCACTATAAACAGAGGCGTACACAGACTCATAACGTGATGTCCTGTGGCTAATTCTCACAACAATTACATGGCTTTAGCTTACTATAATGATCTAGTGTCCTGTACAGGCATGTATTACCTTCATCTGCATCTTTATATCCCGAACCTGGTAATATCCTGGACAGTGGTAATACAATTGTCATAACTGCCCATAGTCCTAGTCTTGTTCTTGTTTAGTCCTGGTCTAGTCCTGTTTAGTACTGCTTTAGGCCTGCTATAGTCCTGGTTCAGTGTTGGTTTAGGCCTGGTTCAGTCCTGGCTCAGACCTGTTATAGTTCTGGTTCAGTCCTGGTTCATTCCTGGTTTAGTCCTGGTTCAGACCTGTTATAGTCCTGCTTCCGTTCTGGTTCAGTCCTGGTTCAGTCCTGATTTAGTCCTGGTCTAGTCCTGGTCTAGTTCTTGTCTAGTCTTGGTTTAGTCCTTGGTTTAGTCCCTGGACTAGGCCTAGTCTAGAGTAGTTCCGTCCTGGTTTAGTCTTGGTTCAGATCTGTTATAGTCCTGGTCTAGTTATTGTCTAGGCCTTGTCTAGTCCTGGTTTAGTCCTGGTTCAGTCCTGGTTCAGTCCTGGTTCAGTCCTGGTTCAGTCCTGGTTCAGTCCTGGTTCAGTCCTGGTTCAGTCCTGGTTCAGTCCTGGTTCAGTCCTGGTTCAGTCCTGGTTCGGACCTGTATTCTCAGAGCCTGTTCTTCTCTCCTCTTTTGTTTCTCTCTCTTTTTCTTCTTTCTTCGTCGGGCCTCGTCTTTCCTCTTCTGCTGCTGCTCCCACTTCTCTACCACGTTGTCGGCTAAACTCTGCTCGCCGAACGCTAAGGGAATAAATATGAGTTTAACAGATCAGGTCTCATCTCCAACTCACACTGTCCCTGTCACACAGCACTGCAATAGGAATATGTGAATTAATTAAAACAAGTTCAGAATATTAATCATAGATTTTATGGGCCTGTTTTATTGGACTTATTTCAACAGGTCTCAAACTGTTACAATACTGGTGGATCTAAACCAAGGCAGGACTGTTCCATATTTATGATTAAAAATTTAAAAAAAATACGAGCACCTTGAACCTAGAAGACCTTGTGTACCAACAGAGGCTCTGGGAATGTTAAAAGGTATTACTTCTACAATATTATTATCCCACAATATGGCATTAAATGCATTGTACTGTGTAAACCAAGATTTAAATGGTAATGATTGCTCTCACGATTGCAAATTATGTTTTCATGTCAAGAGTGCGTGAGTGTGCACACATCCAAGAGTATTAACATTGGGGAAAAAAAAATAAAAACCTGAACTACTAAACTGATCAAAGAATCTCATTTCATTTCAGTACATGTCTATTGAGATCTAAACCCTGTAGTTTAGATCTCGATAGCCTGGCATGTAAAGATTTATTTTAAATAGTTATTTTGATTAAATTGTGATGGATTGTGCATAATCTGGGGTCTGGTCCGGTCTAGTCTGTCCCTGTGTGAGTCCAGCCTGAGTCACTGCCCCTCCCTCTCCTTCTGCTCCTGTAATGACTCCTCTCTCAGCCTAATAATCGTCTGTTCTCCTTTAATAACTGCAGCTGTGTCTGAGCCCTCCCTGTGATCTAAGCCCTGAGACCACTGTCTGCTTTGAAACGGGTCTTAAGTCCATATTGGTCCTGCTTTAGTCCTGCTTTAGTCCTGCTCTAGACATGTTATCCCATCTTCTTGTTGAAACCCTCTCATCTTGTGTTAGACTCAGTATTAGCGTGTCTGATCCTCACACTCACACTTGTGTTTAAAGTCCCTCTGCTGCACTGACCTCAGCTGCACTCTGATGATTTTTGGAAAAAAACATTGTGATATTGATTAGATTTATGATTTTTAATTCATAAATTCTAATCACAGGTCACATGTTAAACAGGAGCATTAACATTTGAGAGAAGACTGAAATCTGAACTTTAACTAATCCATGCATTTCATAGTATCTTTGTAGGGGTCTTAACTACAGGTTTAGCAGCTTTTAGACATGATTAGACACAATATTTTGTTGTTTTTGGAGTAAAATATTTGCAGTCTTTGCGATTTGCTACATACGATCATTCTTATTACAGTTTCAGTTCGATTGCCTGACCACTTGTCAGAGACACATGTGAATATACTGTATCTAACAATGTCCATTTCTGTCTCGTTATTAACAGGCTTGAACCCTGCTTCCACATTTGCATACTGCTGTTGTGTCCTTTGTCAAGGCTCTTCCTCTTTCTTTCTTCTCTCTGTTCTGCTTAGTATTAATGATTCCTTCATATGAGTATTGAGTGAAACAATACCAGATTAAAGTACCAGTGTTGTGTGATAAATACGTAGGAATAAATGAACAGTGGCACAGTGAGATAAGCATTCAAGCACAAACCAGAGGCTACTTTCCGTCACCTGAATGTGTTATTTAGTGTTTGTTTGGTATTCAATTTAACCCATTGATGGCTATTTAATTCTGACTTGGCTCTGACCTGGTTCTGACCTGGTTCTGACTTGGTTTTTACCGGGTTCAGACCTGGTTCAGACCTGGTTCTGACCTGGTTCTATGTGGTACTGTAGATCTGGCTCGGTCTTAAACAGTTCCAGAATACTGTCCTGCGACTCTTGTCCAATTGCAGCGCTGCCTTGGGATTGAGAACTACTGGGATCCCTCAGTGGAGGCTCTGGGCCAATCAGAACACTCGGTGGGGGGACCAATTTGAGCTTCAGAGGCTTGTGTCGCTTCTCTTTGGATTTACCGTCTCCTGAAACAAAATTTTAAAAAATAAATATGACAGAGCGAGAGGAGATATTAAAGGTTGTCAGTCCAATCCCCACTTTCTTAAGGTAGTGTTGTCATGATACTAAACTTTTTATTTATTTATAAGGCCTAGTCTAGAGTAGTCCTGGTTTAGACAATGCATGTTAATGGACAGACATGATACAACATGAATGTAAACACACCGGATTATAATCAAAGGCTAATTTCCATCCATTGTCCCAAGGGCTGGGGTCACAAAAGGGTCAAGATAAAAATTGCACACTACACTCATTGCACAATAGTGCACGATGATAATTTTAAAAGACTCTTTCTTTAGACAATAGAAAGTGATTTTCAACATTAAATGGTCATATTATATTACTGTGTGGCCTTACATCTGTGCAATCCTTCAGTCACCCAGGTAGGTTCCATAGTGGTAAATTTCTAGTTTACTAGTTTTTTATTTTTTTTTTATTTTCTGACCTAGGTCAGGGTAGTAAGAAATATATTGCGTTGCTAGATTCCAATGAGGTGCATTTGGCTTTTTCTCTGATGGTGTTGGGCCTGTGACACTTTGTTGGACCTGATACAGACTTTTAAATGGTTTGATGGCTGTTCATTTCTTTTGGAGGAAGTTGTTTTGCAGATTTTTCTGGAGGACATGAATGTGAGAGGAGTCCTGTGTTTAAGCCTGAGTCAGGAGCATTAGTGGATCTGCACCTGCCACACCTGCCTGGGCCTGTCCTTCTCTGCACCCTCCACATAGCACTGCAGCTATTGTACAATGGAATTACAGGAGCCAGTGCCAATATTTGTTAGAAGTTAAACTGACAACTGTTTAAAGCCATTTTGTCCAAAAACTTATATTGCTATATTGAATTATTATCCTTGTGTGTGAATAATGGCACCACGTATTGATACAGGACTCAGTAAAAGCTTGCGCTGCATTTGTGCCAACCGAAAAACAAAGCAGCTCTACTCTGAGACACTTCTGGGTAGGGCTGAGCAATATGGTGATAAAAATGTAATCATGATCTCATTGATGTGACGATCTGCTATTTGAGAAATCATCTAATCGTGATTCAGTGCTTCTCTGTTTAATTGAACTTTCCTCCCTCTCCTCTTATTGGCCTGCCTCTGTAAGGTTCTGAGTGAGTGAAAGGTGGATTTAACCAATCAGAGAAGTGTACTCTCAGGAGGAGCAGCTAACTTTAATTCTGTCTTAAAGGCAGATACCGTCTTAAAGGAAGATACTAAGTTAGATGAATTGTGATCAGATCGAAATTGTGATCTGGCTCCAAGAAAATCGTGATATTCTTTTTTTAGCATATCACACACAACTGCTTCTAAGTATCTACCATATCTGAATCACAATGTCTTACCGTCTCGTCTCCTCTTTGCTCGTCTCTTCTCTTTGTCCTTGGCCCCAGTTTGGTCCAGGCTTAGGACCATGACCAGCAGAAGCAGCAGTCCTACTCTCCACCTCATGTTAATCCTGAAACAGCATCAGTATCACACTCCACCTCACGTTAAACCTGAAACAGCGTCAGTATCACACTCCACCTCACGTTAAACCTGAAACAGCATCAGTATCACACTTCACCTCATGTTAAACCTGAAGCAGCATCAGTATCACACTCCACCTCATGTTAAACCTGAAACAGCATCAGTATATTAGAGAGCGACATGAATCTCCTGATTCTGGAGGTTTAACTTCAGGCTGATACAGGGCAATCGGCAACTAATGTGACCAATATGGACAATATTCCACGTGGTCTGACTTAAAGACTCTTAAATAAATTAACTGCACCTATTCATGGGTTTCAACTTCCTGTTATATGCAACATTTTGAGGACTTTTCCCATTCAAAAGATTTTGTTTTAAAATGTTAATTGCTATGGCAACCGTACTAGATTCTCATCATTCTGAAATGGATACAGCCGTAGGCTATTACACATTGTCATTGCCAAAATACTGTACATACTGTTTTTAGTGAAATCTGCAGCATTAGCTTCAGTCCACCAGAAGGGAGTGCTGTACTAAATGTGACACTGCCCCTGTTACTTGCAGCCACATGCACATCTAGATTTAAAAAGCTTTATCACTAAAATTAAGTAAACAAACCACCATCTGCAAACACTCAAACAGACACAAATACAACGTAGTAGTCCATGCTTTAGTTTAGAGTCTAAACTAAAGCATGGAGCAGAGACATGTCTGTACTCACCGCAGAAGTGCAAAAAGCACGGTTTCAGACGTGGCACCGCTTCCCAATTTAACAAACTTCAATTGAGATGCAGGGTCGAGCACCACCACGCACAGACGTGTGCAGGCTCATAGAAAATAATGGAGAATTTTGGCGCGTGTCAAAGTGTTTCGGTGTGCGCTTGCCTTAAGCCCTGGTTAAGTGTTTTCTAAATCAGATTTGATCACAGCTTTAGAGAAATGTAAATGTTCCTAAACAGCCCCTAAAGCCCCGAGATCAGATTCTGAGTCGCTCTTACCTGATGCTGCTGCTGTGTGTCTCTGCGTGTGAGAAGCTCCTCTCTCCTGTGAGTGCGACTGGGATTGAGCTCTGCTTTTAACTGCACCTCCTCCTCTGTCATTAACCCCTACACCTGTCCCCCTTCCACACCTGTGCCCACTAAAACTGGATTTTGTTACTATGGAACAGACTCGATACTCAATACCGATTTTGATACCATGATGATAATAAAAACACTCTTTAGACAAGAATGTAGTAGTCAACGTAAGTCAATGTAATTGTCAACATTAAATCACAGTACTTTCTTTTATACACTGCCCGGCCAAAAAAAAAAAAAGACACCTTTCAACATTAAATGGTTGTACTTTCTTTTATTTGACCATGTGGCCTTATATCTGTGTAATCCCTCAGTCGTCCAGGTAGGTTCCATAGTGGTCCATGGCGTATACTAGTCTATGTGTCTTATTCTTGTTCTGATACAGCTCAACATCATTCAGAAGGAAAAGTTCATTTTTTTAGTTTTACTTTTTTAGTATCAATACCTGCTCAAATGAGTATCTAGTCTTAGTATTGATTAGTATCTGATTTTCAATACTTTTGACAACCCTAGTGCCCACCCCACACTTCTGATCAGGATCCTGGCTCAGATCTGGAGAAGGGCCCAGTTAGGCTGATAAGGATCAGGAATTATATACCATATGTACTGTATAGTGCTCCTGTGGCAATTATGAGAAAAGAATGTTGTGCATTTAATATTCTACAAATTCTATATGTTTATAGAAGTAAAATGAATTCTATTTTAAGCCACAAATGGAACTGGGCCTGTGGCATATCCTAAATTTGATTGTATCATAGTTAATCTAATACTCAGACTCCTGTCTGTTGCTTAACCCCATGTGTAGTTCCTCTTGTAGTCCTGGATCCACACCCTTCCACAGCGATTGTTTTGCTACCGTTTTTTCTGACTATTATTTTTCATTAGTGCACACCTCGGGCCATTACAAGTTTGGGGTCTTTTGTTTCAACTCAGCCCCATTTGCTCTCAGGACCCCCAAAACCCCTTTTTTGGAGACCCACCTTGGGTGAAATTTTACAAGTCTGTTAAAAGTGGTGCTGTAGTCACATCCAGTATTACATAGTCACGAAATGTGAAACAAAGAATACTGATATGATGAGGAATACAACAATCTAACCTTACAGGGGTTTATATTGTTTACATTTATTAGACCATTTATAGAAAAAAAAAAAAAAAAAAAAATTAAGCTCTCTATCTCCTACGGATCACCTGCTATAACAGAAATAATTTGGCCATAGAATGCGTATGGGGCCATTCCATGGGAAACAGATTTCAGGATAAAAATTCAACTTAATTTTTATGGATTTTATTCAAACTTGGCACAATTCATGTTTATAAATGAAATATTATAATTACTTAATATTATTAAGTGACATTTTAGTGCTGTATCTTTTAAAATGTTTGAGTTTTGTGGGGATTTAAAAAGGGGGCATGGTCAAAATCAGACCTAGCAGCAAATAACTTCCCTTAGCCATAGACTTTGTTTGTGGCCGATTACTATATTTTATTCCACCTTTTAACCTTTTTATACAATGTCAAATCTTTTTTAGACAAATATGCCTTATATTTGTAAGATAGGGTCAGTGTAACATGAATTTAAAGCAACATCAGTGTAATTGTGAATCATGTTCAGTGGCATAGTTCTATTACAGTTCAATTACTCTTTATTCATTGAAGCATAATCTTGTATTACTTAGCGAAATGTACACACAGTTTGATGTATTTTAATTTCATGTGGTCTTGTCTCAGGTTTCACACTGTTGTCTGAAGTACAGTGGGTAATAATGTTGTGAACAACTCTTCATGTCATATAGACGAGTGGTGAAATCTGCTATAAAAGTCTTGATAGGGACACACTGTTAGCAGCTAGCATCCTTATTTTTTATGTTCAGATACACTGAACAAGTCTGAGGTGATGCCACTAGATTTGAGCCAATTATGTTTTTTATTGACAAAAAACAGGATAGCCATTCGAACTGATGTATTATGGACCTGCTTTGGTCTTAGTTCAGATGACGAGAACATACAAACACATACTTTGTGACAGGATTATGAAATTTGGTACAAATTCTATGGCCAAATGACTGAGAATTCTATACTTCAGTTTTGGGGGATGGGACATTATTTCTGTTATAGCAGGTGATCCGTTGGAAATACAGAGCTCCTCTTGGGCTTAATTTGAAGCTGATACATTGGGGAAATTTTCTATATACATATGAAACTAATTCCGTGCCAATGTGTCACAATCAATTAGTTTGTGGAGAGGATTTGTCCTTGAAATTTTTTTTTTTTTTTTTCAATAAATGGTCTAATAAATGTAAACAGAAATGCATAAACCCCTGTAAGGTTAGATTGTTGTATTCCTCATCATATCAGTATTCTTTGTTCCACATTTCATGACTATGTGACACTGGATGTAACTACAGCACCACTTTTAACAGACTCATACAATTTCACCCAAGGTGGGTCCAAAAAAAGAGGTTTTGGGGGACCTGAGACCGAAGGTGGGCTGAGTTGAAACAAAAGACCCCAAACTCGTAATGGCCTGAGGTTTACTAATAATAAACTAATAGTTTATAAAATAATAAAATTAATACAAAATAATAGTAAGGAAAAAGGTAGGAAAATAATCATGGTGGAGGCGTCTGGCTGCAGGACTACAAGAGGAACTACACATGGGGTTAAGAGACAGACAGGAGTCTGAGTATAAGATTAATGTTTGTGTTCAGAGTTTTATTCAGATTCTGCTGGACGCGAGTTCTGTTTCTGTTGAAAACACAGTCTAAGCCCCGCCCCTACAGCTGCAGCAGCCAGTAAGATCACAGTATTCCTCTGAGCGAGAGAATGGAGAGAGAGCGAGTGGGAGACCAGGCTCAAATGGAGCAGACCTCTAATGTCTAATCAAACTGTCTTTAAGCATTTTAGTCTATGTTTAAATTGGCTTCTGAGCAAGTATAAAAATACATTTTATGTTTTATTTTATTTATTTATTTTTTCAAATTAGGAAAAGCTGTCAGAAGTTTGTCCTTTGTTGGGAAATATAATTCAGACAATAGATGTATACAAAAGAAATAAAAATGTCACTCAGACAATCAGAGCTGGTTAAACTCCAGACCAGCTTAGGTTCACAGAGTGAGTTACCGTGGTAACAGTCAGGGTTTAGGTTAACTCTGCGGTGGTCTCTGTTCAGGTTTAACAAACTCTGAGTGTGCTTCATGCTTCATAAAACGGTCAGTGATCTGTAATTTAAAATGAGAATAATACATTACCAGTGTGGGGCTCTCTCCTCTTTTGAACTGGTTCAGGCTTCGTTCTGGTTCTGGTTTTGTCCCAAATTTATCCTTCTTCTGTCCTGATTTAGTCCTGCTTTAGCCTTCGTTTAGTCCTGGTTTGGCCCTTGTTTAGTACTGGTTTAGACCTGGTTTAGTCCTAGTTTAGTCTTTGTTTAACCCTGGTTTAGTCCTGGTTTGGTCCTTGTGTAATCCTGGTTTATCCTTGGTTTAGTCCTAGTTTAGTCTTTGTTTAACCCTGGTTTAGTCCTGGTTTGGTCCTTGTGTAATCCTGGTTTATCCTTGGTTTAGTCCTAGTTTAGTCTTTGTTTAACCCTGGTTTAGTCCTGGTTTGGTCCTTGTGTAATCCTGGTTTATCCTTGGTTTAGTCCTAGTTTAGTCTTTGTTTAACCCTGGTTTAGTCCTGGTTTGGTCATACTTAGTTTTAGGTCTTGGTGCTGTCTAAACTCCTGCTTCCTCATGTTTCTGATGTTGTTCTTGTTCTCATAATCCCTGTGAGAGAATCTGAACTCAAATACTTAGGACTAAACATGTTTCTGGTCAAGGACTAGATCTGGTTCTGATCCAGACGTGAGTGGGTTTTCTCTTAAGTGTTTGACAGGACCCTCCCTCAGGCTCTGGGGAGACATAAAACCTCCTCTGTTCTTCACACTCTGTCTGATCTGCACATACACTACGACATGTCTGAGGGAGACAACAGGGACGCACCAATCCAGCTTTTCAATTCCAGTAGCGATGCTGGTACTTTGACTGGAAGTATCTGCCGATAACTGATTAACCGATACCAGTGTAGGGACTGAAAATGGCATTTTTTTTCTCATGACACAGTTGAATTGGATCAAACTGTGTTATGTAACTGTTATTTATCCTAAGTACAGCTTTGTATCAATTAAAATTCAAACATGAGACATTCTGGGACAACGTCAACCGGTAAAAACTCTCAATACATCCAATTAAAGGCCAAACCAGGATATTGGCTGAACCGATATCATGGAACCGATACTCGATCCAGCAGATGTTTCTGGATTGGCTCCAATATTTGATACCAGTATCTGTACTTGCCAAGAAAACAGACCTGGTTTAGTCCTAGTTTAGTCCTGATTTAATCTGTATTTCAGTCCATGGTGTAGTCCTGGTTCTAATTTCCGTTTTCTTCCATTTTTTGTGGTCCGTACAGAGTCTCAGATCAGAGGTGAGATGCTGCAAATGTCTCACTTTGGTGTCAGACATTTTCTCAAAACTAGAGCCAAATTTACAGTTTAAATCCGCCCAGGAGCATAAACATTTGAGAGAAGACTGAAATCTGCACATCTAATACTAAGGTAGAGGTCTAAACCACAGGGTTAGCAGGTTTTACAGAGAATAAGACCCCAGGGAGACACAGGGAGGGCATCTGACACACAGGAAGGACATCTGACACACAGGGAGAGCTTTATGTCTCACAGGGGACAGGAGATTTAATCTGCAGGCAGTTTGACCCCAGTTTGATTTAATTCCATTAATTGCACAGCCCTAGTATTGGTTAATCTTACAGCCATCCCCTAAACCTTTTTTTTTTTTTTCAAGTTTCTCAAGTTTAAGAAATATAACTGAGCACATATTGTAATGTATTTTTGTGTTAAATGAACTTGAATCTCTCCTCTGCTTTTGTCTGTTTTAACACTGACAGTTATGAACTACACAGAATCTTTCACTTTGATCACTTTTTAAACGTCTCTGTTCTCTGCAGACCAAATACCCATCCATCGCGTCGCTCCCCGGGGGTCAGAGGTCAGAGGTCATGGCGCTGCATCACCCTGAACTTCCCGGGTAAGAATATCACTTCCTTTTTGTGTGATTTATGCTTTGTACTACTGCCCTCCCTGTTCTAGAGTCTAAACTGACTCAACCTTCCTAAGTCATGTTCAACAAAAACACTGCTTTACTTTTCTATACTCCTGAACAGGGTTGGACACATAAGATGGGGCCCACTAGAACAAGATGAGATTGTGATTTATAATTAATGAAATTATATAAGTCTTTGTATCATATATTATCTTTTTTTATTATTTTAAGATTATCTTCCTATCTTCCTGAATTATTTTCAACAAAAGCAGTTGTGCCAAATGATTTTTACACCCTCAATCGAATGCAATATAAACCATAATGAGGCAGATTGGTGGCAATTAAAATCTCCTTTATACATTAAATGTTTTATTCAATGTTTGTCTTGCTTTTTGCTATTAATTCATACATTCTTTTCTTCTTTTAGCTGTGTCCTTCTAGTCCACTGGTCTGTGCAGGTGAGCAAAGACGGAGCAGTCAAACCTAGCATCAATCTGCTCCCAAAGATCCCACAAAACGGTAAGTCTTATTTCAGTCCTGGTTTAGTCCTGGTTCAGTGCTGGTTTAGTTCTGGTTTAGTCCTGGCTTATTTTGTTATCTTATACAGATGTGTTGTTGTCTCTATTACAGCTCTGCAGTTGTTCCAGGCGTCGCCTATTGCGGGTGCTGCTGAGGCCTTCCACAGTTTGCAAAGGATACTGGGAGTTGAAGGCGCTTTGGAGGCAGTTGTTAAGGCAATGTCTAAGTCACATGACCACGGACAGTGACCAATCACAGTTCAGGATCAGAAGAGTGTCAGACAGGCAGGTTTAAAAATCTAAATGTATAATAACATCCAGCAGAGGGCATTCGGTGCTGTTCTTCTGTTCTTCCTAAGCAGAAACTCACTCCAGGCACAATTATAAAAAAAAACAAAACAAAAAAAAACATCCACACTTTTGTATCTTCTAATAAGTGACTGATTTTTGTGTTGTGTATAAAAACCCTTTTTCAGAAAGTAAAATAAAACAGAAGAAGTTACAATTGTTTGATGTTTGACCAATACAATAATGAATATGGTTAATATTTGTATTCATCAGACATGTAGTGTGATTAAAGAGGAGCAGAGCCAGAGAAGCAGAGCCAGAGGAGCAGACAGGAGCAGAGTTCCTTTGGCACATCACTAATATTCACATGCATAATGCAGGGTGGACTGCCTGCGCTCTGTTAACCCTAGAGACATTTGCTGTACTTTATTTATTAGATGCCGACAGTGCAGCTTTTACAATTTAGTCTATTCAAGGGTTTCAGGCAAATCTTTCCTTCCTGATTTGAAGGATTTTGTGATGACCTTTCTCCATTCAAAATTATAATAAGTTGTTGATTTGACTTGTGTTATTGCTGCAACAACAGAGGACCATTGCAATGCACAAATCCTTAAGGAATCCTGTATCTGTATCTGTGAACGGGGGAAAAACTAAATGTACTCATTTACAAGACTAAAGTCTGGTGCCCCAGTTTTAATAAAAAGTACAGACTTAATAACATGGATATATGTATATATGTATATATATGGATATATGAAGAAATTGCCCACAGAAACACAATCTTTTAAAATGTTTTACTTACAGACTTAGTTATATTTATGTTATTAAAGACTATTGTGATAGAAGTAATATAAAAATACAAAACATGTGTAACTCAGTATTGCCCCCTTCTGGCTGTAGTTTGAACAGCTCCAGTCTGACGCTTTAAAAAGTAAACAATTTAAACCGTATAAAACCAGGTGAGTGTGTTTTCATTTAAATACAGTTTACAGATATTTTAATCATCATTATTTTTCGTCCGACAGTCTCAAAGTGCAGCTGTCTTTCTCAGTGCCGTAAAACAGATTCTGATTAGTTCATTTGGAGGTCATGTCCCACCTCCGAGCAACGGAGACTCCTCCCCTGCCCCTTGGTGAGAGACAACACCTCCCACAGGTCCATCGTACAGGTGCGGGCTCTGGACCACGGCCTCGGCTCGCAGCTCGATCTTCTACAGAGGAACACAAAATAATAACAATAACATTTCTATGGATTTAAAGATCTTATATTACACATAATGGATTCCTTTTTTTTGTTCCCTTCTCAAAAACATACCTGGAGTTGCGTTTTGTTTCATTCACACATTTTCACACATATTAGTCTGTCTACATTTCCAAAGCTCAGAATCCTCTGTTCCACCTTGTGAAGTGGTAGTTGTCATTTTAGCAGCTACCTTTTGCTTTTTGTTTAGTAGAGATTGCAATTCCTGGGCTCAAATGATCCAAATGATTCTAGTGAAGGTGTATGGAATTTAAAAACACAGTGGAGAACTTCCTGTATTACCAGTCTTTTCTGTGTGAGAGAAAAATGTTCCTAAATATGAAGGGTTTGTGTGTTAAATGTGTGGGAAAAAAACAACTGCAGGTATGATGACGAAACAACATTATAACATAGATCAGAAAATAGTGTAATATGGGCCATTTAACTTATTAATAGGCCATTTAGACAATAAAAGAAATAAAGGTGCTGCTACTTGGTTTGTTACCTGCATAGTTAATGAGTCATTGTATTGCTACTGATATGTAACTGTTATGTTACTGTAATGCTAATCACTGTTAAATGGGAATAAGAATGGACTGGACGTTTGTGGTGCAGTAGTTTCGGTTCAAACCTGGAAGTCTCTGATGAAGGTGAGGAAGAAGCTAATGAAGGAAAGGGCCAAAGACCATTCGGACACAGTGCTGACCAGGTGAGCCAAGTAGCCCTGAAACACCGCAAACACCACACATGAGACAGGACAGGGAAATTCCAATGTGCCACAAAACAATACTACCACCTGCCTCGCACTGGTCTTCTCTGTCCTCATGATAGGAACCAGTATTAGCCTTGGGCAACAGTATACCAGGACTAACCCTTGACTAAACCACGACTAAACCATGACTGAACCAGAAGTAAACCAGGACTAAACCATGACTAAACCATAACTACTAAATCAGGACTGAAGAAAACTAAAGCTGGACGAAACCAGGACTGAACCAGAGCTAACACATGACTAAACAACTTTCACAGCAGTATGTCAGTTGGATGACATATGACATTGAGTCCAGGCTTCAGTCCTGGCTATGACCACTTATGATCAATACTGACCCCTGCTGTTTTAGAGATGCTTGACACATTGGGGCAGCAACAATTAATAATCGTGACTAGTTGACAACTAAAATAATTGCTGCAGCCCTATCTGACACAGCCTTCAGTCGAGCTTAAATTTACCCATTTCCTGTTTCTACTGCAAAGACAAAACAGGAAAAACAAACCATATTAACTGGGCCTGAACCACAACTGAACCAGGACTTGTCCCTAACCCATTCCCACAGTAGCAGGAGCTTCAGTGTCTCTGTGTATAATAAAATAACTTTGCGTGTGTGTGTGTTTATATATATAATATATATAGTCTGTGATTTAACATATGACAGCCATAATATTATGACCAGTGTATGGTTTAAATGTGTGTTTTTCAAACGCACCGTTTCTCCAGGAGTCCAGTGCAGTTTGTGAGCCACGTCCACTCCAGGTAAACTGCTGTACATGATCACAGAGGACACAAACACTGGGCTGTGATAAGGACTGAACCAGGACTATAATCAGGACTATAACCAGGACTATAACTAGGACTGAGCCAGGACTGAACTAGGATTAAATCAGGACTATACAAAACAGAACCAGGGACAGAGCCAGGCCAAAACTAGGAAGAGTAACCCAAATTTGAACTTTGGACAAAGCCAAGGCTAAACCAGGATTGAGCCAGGTCTAAACTCGGTTTATCCCTGGTCTGAAGGATACTGCAGATAATGGAGGAGAAGGTCCAGGCAGTGAGCATGAGGCGGGTCTTAAACAGAGACTTGCTGTGGACTTCAGGCTGCATCCAGAAGGAGACCAGAGTCTGGACCAGGATGTACAGAGAGCCTACTCCAAAGGTGAGTACTGCCCCCAACAGGTGAACAGGGAACAGCACAGTCTTCTGTTTGGGGTAAAAGATCATACAGGATTAAAAAAGGACTAAAGCAGAACTAAACCAGGATTAAACCTGGAACTAAACCAGAACTGAACCAGGATTAAACCAGGACTGAACCACGACTAAACCAAGATTCAACCAGGACTAAAGCAGGTCTAAATCAAAGGTGTCATTTGTGACTGGTCGAAGGGGGCCTTTTCAGCTCTTCTGATTGGTTGATGGAAGTGATTGGCATCTGACCTGGAAATTGGCAACGACGCACATCCCAAGTGAGGACAGGAGCCCGAAGAAGAGTCCAAGACGGTTTAAACTGAGCAGGCGAGAGTGAAAGTCTGAGGAGAGCGCCTCCACCTGTTTGTACCGCACATACACCGTGAACACACCTGAGGAAAGAAACAGAAAGCATTATTATTGTGCTTTTAATTCATTTATGTTTAATTGTGGGATTCTATTCATATTTGAAACACATCTGAAGTCTGAACTAGAATCCCACGTATTTCAGAACATGTCTGCAGAGGTCTAAACTACAGGGTTAGCAGCTTTTACACAGAATAAGACCCCATGAAGACACAGGGAGGGCATCTGATGCATAGGGATATTTGAGAACATGTTTGTACAGAGCAGCTATCAAACATTAATGAGACAGCGCACATTAATGTTGTTAGCACAGAGCTGGTTAGCCTCCACAATGTCTTTAAACTCTTATTACTTAAATCATTAAAATTTTGAAAAGAAGTACAAATTTATGGAAAATTTACTTCTGGAACCAGAGTGGACTCCAAAGTGGGCGGGACTGTTGAGCTCCATTGCAGTTTTTGTAAATATGGTAATTGCGACCATTCAAATTATGATTTTGATTGGATTGCAATATATCTTTCAGCCATACCCCTTGTGTCTGTACTCTCTGAACACACCTAAGGACGGCAACCTATAGACACATTACTACTGTATATGAGCGCCCCCTATTGGACAGAGTAAGTGCTGCGTGTGTTTTACCTAAAAAGGCCGAGACGTCGAGCATGATCCCAAACACACACCGCTCTGGAGCCATGGTCCCAGTGTCACTGAAACAAACAACAAGATAATAAGAGCCAGAGGAGCAGGGTCAGAGGAGCAGACAGGAGCAGACGGGTGCAGACAGGTGCGGGGGGTGTAGTACCTGATATAAGGCAGCAGTGGGTCCACATGTCTCAGAACAACCGCGGTGATGTAGGCGAAAACGAACGCGGCTGAAGTCCACACAACCAGAGCCGCGGGCAGAGCGCACAGACCCTGTTGAAACCACCACATCTGAGAAGGGAGAAGAGGAAGAGAAGAGGAGGGGTGGGGGAGAAAAGAGGGGAGAGAGAGAAGATGAAAGGGAGAGGGGGAGGAAGAGAGGAGAGAAAGAAGGAGGGGAGAGAGGGAGGAAGAGAGGAGAGAAAGAAGGGGGGGAGAGGGGGACAGTGAGGAAAGGGAAAGGGGAGAAAGACAGACAGATTGAAAGAGAGGAGGGGCCGAAAAGAGAGAGACAGGGGCAAGGAGAGCGAAAACAAAGAAAAGAGGGGAGGGAGAGCGATAGGGAGAGGGGGAGGAAGGGGAGAAAGGGGCGAATTTAATAATTTTTAAAAATGTAATTCTAACAGGAATGATTAAAAATATTTGTCCTACTGTTAAATTATGACTACTACCTGTATGTAGAGGACTTCACACATACAGTACGAAATATGAACCTTACATTTCATTTGAACTGAAGAGGAAATATTTCGTTAAACTCACATCATATGGTTCAGAGGAAGTGAAACTAGATTATTTTACTCTACAAATGAACCAAAGTCAATATATAACACACAAGTGACATTCAACCACTACAAATTAGGCTAAAATCTACTTTTAAGGACCGGACTCCTTTAATGACATAATTTTATAGGCTTTAGAAAACGCCCTGTCAAACTTTGCTCTTCTGACAGACTCGTGTTTTGATGCGGAGCTAATGACTTTCACGTTATCTGTCTTTTCTCTTAGAACAAGGCGAAAACCTCACCTCGAACCCCTGCTGCACCTCCGCCGGGGTTGGGACACTCCGGGAGGTGGCGGGGATCTCCGGTGCTCCCCGTGAACCCGCTGTTTCCCGTTAAACCTGTGATAAAAATCAGTTTATAACAGTTAATAACACAACACAGCTCCGAGCTCAAAGCCAGCCGCTGTCAGGCAGAGTGCTCACTGCGCATGCTCTGAGTACGCCCTGGGTTTGGGCTGTCAGGCTCTGAATCCGACTCAAAAACTACCACAACATGTCGGGATTTTAGTTTAAAGGCTAATTAAAATGCAATGACGAAACCTAGAGTCTTTCTGGCTTGTTTCTGAGTTTATTTTTGATTTTATTTAAGTTCTAATGTCAAAGTTTAGCCTTTTCAGACCCGGAGATGCAAAGGAGGAGGTGGCGGGGAAGCACGGGAAAACGGTGCTGGGTTTCTTCCGTAAACTTAAGGTTAGTAATAAACGAACAAATATCTGATCCATACACGTTCACATTCTTACAGTCTGTGCATTAAGCCCTTATAAACCCCTATTTTGTGCTGCTACTCGCCCCGACAGTCTAATCATAAGGGTTTTCGCATGTTGTTGTAATAAACCTGACTGGAAAAGCGGATATGACCTGTATTTAAACGTATGGAGTGTGCTCGCTTCGTTTGTTTAAAGTCATATCCTGATTAGGGGTGTGCTAAAAAATCGATA
>KN479860.1:1215-22107 GCA_000787095.1 Periophthalmodon schlosseri
TATGAACCATCTCACACTCTGAGGACTTCAGGGACCGGCCTCCTGCTGGTGCCCAGAGTCAGGACTAAACATGGGGAATCAGTGTTTCAGTTTTATGCAGCTAAAACCTGGAACAGTCTCCTGAAGATGTGAGACAGGCCTCTACTTTGACAATGTTTAAATCCAGGCTCAAAACTGTTCTGTTTAGCTGTGCATATGACTGAAAGGTTTTTATTCTGCACTTTTCTTTTCTTCTTTAATGTTAATTTTATAATGATTATTTGTGATTATTTATGTCTTGATTTGTTGTATTGTGATTTTAATGTCTTTCTTATTCTATAAAGCACTTTGAATTACTTTGTGTACGAACTGTGCTATACAAATAAACTTGCCTTCACTCAAGCCAAGTTACAGGCCTGATCTGTGGAGAGGCGACCCCACTTACAGTAAGAATGCACGCTTGCCAAGTTATTTTGAGCAATTAAAACACATGTGTGCAAGACAGAAAATACCATACTGTGAAACATTTCTCAGTGGAGACAAGCGGGTAGTGGATGCAGTGCTTCATGAAATTTACCATTAAGATATTTAAATTAGAACTTTTATATTCACTTTTGTTTTTCCTGAATAACAGGGTATGATAATTGTTTGAGTGTAACCCCCATGAAGTGGAACAGACAGATGCTAGACAGATGTGTTGTCCTGGTCAGGCCGATGCCAGGCTGTGTGAAGGTCTGTCTCCTGTGTTGTTGCAGTCTGTGTAATCATCATATTAATTATTAGCAGTTTGCTCTCCATCATTCTCTCTCCCCTGGGACTAGCACTGCGCAGAGGTTGCCAAGGGCTGGCTCTGGGTGTCTCTTCTGCTATAAATCTGTAGACTTAACATCTCTATCCCAGGGAAGTCTTTGCAGTACTTTAGAAAAAGGTTAGGATAAATATTACACGTTTTGATTGCACCTTTTTTTTTTTTTTTTTGGCTTGTTTCAAATGTCTTCAAGCTACCCCATATATGTGTGGTAGATGTGGCAGACTTTGGCAGTAACAGTATCTGATTTCTTGTTGCCTATACGTGTTTACTGTTTGTTTTACCTTTTGGGGCCCTTGCCTGCATAGAAAATGAAAGGCTACATATTATGCAAAACTGACTTTTATGAGCTTTTAACTATGTAGCAGTGTTCCCTCAGCTTACTCAAAGTGGTATTTTAATTGGATCATGTTTGAGTAATTCTGCATGATCCAGCATTTGAGGCTTGAGTGCTCAGAAAATCTTGGTTATAACCTGCCCCATGCCTATATATCTCCTTTATATCTCCGGGTCATTATGTAAGGTTCAAAAATACCACTTGAAGGTCTTATATTACACAAAATTGACTCTTGTGAGCTGTAAGCCATGCTAGAATGTTGTTACTTCCTCAAAAACATTCCCGGAGTTGTGTTTTGCTTCATTCACACATGTTTGAGTAACCCTTTGTTATTAGTCTGTCTACATCTCCAAAGCTCAAGATGCTCTGTTCCACCTTGTGATGTCATGAAGCGGTAGTTTTCAAGTTAATAGCTCCTTTTACCCTTTTGTTAGTAGTAGACAGTGGAAATTCCAGGGCTGAAATTATCCAAATGATTCTAGTGAAGATGTATGGAGTTTAAAAACACACACACGCACTTCCTGTATTACCACATGACATCACTAGGTGGAACAGAGTGTTTTCTGTTTGAGAAAAGAACTGAGGCTAAATATGCAGGATTTCTGTGTTGAACATGCGTGAATGAAACAAACTACAAATCCTATGTATGTAGTATGTTTTTGATGTGGAAACAACATTATAACATAGATCAGAAAATAGCGTAATGTGGGACCTTTAACCATTTTTCAACGATAAAAAAACAAGTAAATGAAAATCTCCTGCTTGTCACAGTGAAACGGCACGAAGAAGAGGTGGGACCTGTTTCACTTAATCCGTTTTAGGTCCATATTGTGGTTTACAATTAACAGAACACAAAATCATGATCTGCGTATGTTATAGGAGTGGCTTTTTAAATATATTTTTAAGGTGTTATTTTTTGTGGCTATACCTTTAACCGCCTGGAAACATTTAGTTCAGCCATGGAATAAACAATGCGTCCCCGTGGGGTTAGCCTAAATGGTGTGAGAATAGATGTCACACATTATCCAGCTAAATGTCCTCAGGCTACACCAGGAATTAGACACATCTCCATGTACTTTTCATAGACAGCCAGCAGAGCAACAGCATAGCCATATCCGTGTTTCTCTATTCTTCAAATGCGTGATTGGCATCGCTCCCAAACAAAGAGATTTGAACTGAAATGTCTGGGGGAAAGTTGGAGCATCTGGGAGTGATTGAAGTCCACAGGGCGGGAGCATAGAAGCACCGAAAGCCTTGTCCACATGAGCTTAGAGTCATTTACCTATACAAGCTGACTGATGACTTCTGAAAACAATTAGGCCCTCAACTTAAAGTAATCCTGACAGCGTGTCTCTATTGTGGAAGTAATAGTTGCTACTGGTGTTTATGAAATACAAGCTAACCGTGTCAACATTTAAAGTCATTTAGTGGATTGAGAGCAATTTAGTAAATCAGTAGATTAAGGCCCTTTATCCCACATTGATCTTGGATGGTTTCAGTGCTTTTCAGAGGCTGCCATTGCTTCTGTCATGCTTCCAATTTCTTTCATTTTCAATAAGAGTCAAAAACCCAGAAAATATCATTTTAGAAAAATACATTAACTGTGAATTTACTGGATGGAAACCTAAATGACGATGTAGACCAAAAACAATAAACCTGAACACGACTGTATTTCTTCTGGAACAAGCTCTGTTTAACAAAAGTCACTTGTGCTTTTAGAGACACAACATTATTTCAAAGTCTAGGAACGCCATTTGAAGAGGAGGTAGGGATTAAACCAAGGAAGAATTAAAGTATGCATTTTTTGTTTTCATCTTTGCAATCAGAAAAATAAAGCATTTTAGAGCAAGTCTGTTGCATTAATTAACAACTACCACTTTCCCCCCGTGGTTTCTGAGCACTTTGAAGATTCCTTCACAATAGAACCAAAGACTCCACCATTTACCAGCCCGAGAAAGACAAAGATCCCTGTGATCGGATCACAATGCCACATGTTAGCTGATTGCAGGCACAGAATTTGTATGGTAAAAGCAAAAAGCCCCTCGGGATTCATGACAGGAAAAATCCCAAAGAGAAAACGCCGCCAATAGTCTCTTCTATGACTGCTCACAGATCTGTCCTTTACTTTCTTGCTTTAAGACGGAGATGTTCTAATCCTTTGCTCATTGTTTCTGGCCGAGAGAAGCTGCAGAGGAGTGGGATCTGTGCCAAAGAGGCCCATAGAAGTTAATAGGTTCTTTCTATGCTGACAGTGAAATCTTGGCTCGCGTCATCATGATCTTCTAAGGCTTTATCTACTGTACCGGTTTTGACGATAATCTTTTAAGAGAAAAATGTGGATAGGACAATGTCGGGCAGGAGAGAGACGTCTAAAAGCAATGGTTTAACATGACTCACAGCAGATGGAATTATAACTTATCTAAAGCTGATTTGTCTCCAGCACTAAACACAATGAGGGAAATGAGATTCATGTTTTGATACACAGTTTACACATCGCGTGCCATCACCACCGCACATTACTTGATTTATCCGATTAAAAAAACACACAGACAGCAGCACTGTCAGAATTATCAAGTTGAAAGAGACTTTTTTCCCAGTGTGGGTCCTCCGTAATGTGCAGATGTTAACAAAAAGGCTTTATTTAAGGGAAAGACAGGTGCTTTTGAGCTATTTTGGGAACAATGATGCATGCCTGCTGCTAAATCATCATAAGGCAATACCGCTGTGGATACTGTAAAATGTTGAGGTGGAGATGGCAGAGTTGGGGCATAAAAAGAAGTGTTTTAGACAACATCAAACCCCAAAGAGAGACTCACAACCTTCTCCTCTGGCTCTCCTCACATGTCTTCTTCCCTTTTGCCAAGTGCCAAAAACGAAAACTAGACGCATTTCCACTCAAACTTGCCCACAGGTGCTTGCGAGCTTGCCGAGATAAGTCAGGGTTACACAAGAATGCTGAGAAAGAATTTTGTGGGCTCCGTAAAACTGACACCTCTCCCAAACATGTAATTAATCACCAAAGTTGTGGCAAACTATTAGTTAGAAGATGACAGGCAGGGGTTGGGAAGTGGCAAGGAGAAAAGGGTTGATTCACAAACGCGGGCTAAGAATAGTGTGCGTGCATGAGCTATTGTGTGTTTGGGTGTGTGTGTGTGTGTGAGTGTGTGAGTGTGTGTACATGCAACTTCTCCACTGATCACAGGAGAAGAGAAACACAGCCACCGGCCCCAGAGCTCTGAGGAGCCAGGTCGGATTAGGTTAGTGTCATTTGGCCTGGGTGCTGATAACACTACATACAGTGAGTGGCATTTCCCTAGCGCCACTTCACCCTGGCCATCCCGCACTTGTCACTCACACAGGCTGTCAGTCAGAAAGGAGATAGCAAAGGATGGATAAAGGAGTGCTGGTCATATACAGTTAACTACAGTAGTCGTGCAGAAAGTGTACGTCTGCTTTGACTTACGCCAACTCCCTTGATCCACAGGGGAAATAACATGGACACACATTCAAATATAAAGACAGATAACAAAGAGCAAATAAACGGATATTTCATTCTAAATAAACAAAAAGTGAAAGAAGCAAGAAATTGTGAAAATGTACTGAATAAGGTACAGAACAAATATGTGGATATGTGTAAAAATAAAACAAGATATTTAAATAATAAATATAAATTAGATATACATGGTCAGTGGTGGAAGAAGTACTCAATTTTGTGACTTAAGTCAAAGTAAAAAAAAAAAAAAACTCAAGTAAAAGTGAAAGTATCACATGAAAAAATCGACTTAAGTGGAAGTATTAAAGTACCTATTTAAACAGTAAAAAGTAAATTATTTTTGAGCATATTTTGCAGTCTTATAAGGCTTCAAATGTATCGATTTTGATACAGATTTGTGCTGAGTTTTGTAGCAGAAACAATTGAATCAATAGTTTTTTCTGGCTGTTTTTATTTGTATATTTTTGTTTGCTCAAACTATGAACATGTTAAAAATAAATCCCTCAGACTTTTAGGCAGGTCTCAAACAATAGTAACAAAAATACTTTTACTTTTCAGTCCAGTTCAAAAATGTCGCGGAGTAGAAAGTACAAATACTTGCTCTCAAATGTAGTGATGTAAAAGTAAAAAGTACCCACTTTAAAATGTACTTAAGTAAAGTACAGATACCTAAAATGTGTACTTGCGTACAGTACTTCACTACTTTTACTTTGTTACATCCCACAGCTGTACACAGTGCTCATGTACACTAGCAAGAGTTGCACTAATCTTTGCTTAATGACACTTCTTTCATTAACAATATACATGTTCTACAGTGTTTATTGAGGTAAGTCATTTGACTTGTGTAATTTTGTCCTTTGATCGTGCTTTTGGAGGGGGAAATGTTTCTGCCATTTTAATTGTAATTAACACCCATAAAACAGTATCAGATTTTTTTATTGACCATTATTTAAAAGTTAAAACTTCCGGAAGAGCATTTGAGAGATAATGATCATTTTGTACTTTACAGTTAACTGTTTAGCCAAAGGTGTGAAAAACCTGACACCTCTTCCACATTTAATAGCACAGTAGCACGGTAGTCACAAGTACTTACATGACTCCAGTAAAAATAAACAATATATAATCTACCTGCTGCCCAATACTACTACCCAACCCAATTTATCCTATGTACTTTTCCATCCCAGTCCTCAGTAGTTAACGTTCCTTGCACGTTTGCACCAACATTATTTCACAAGTGTCTTTACAACAATAAGATGTGAATGTGGCTAAGGATGGGGATCACTTAAGGTACAGCCTGCAGACAGAAGAGACTGCAAGGTTGACTGACACGTTATCTGGCCCCTCCTTATCACTCTTCCTAATCGGAGTAGACAAGATACCACTGGTGTTGTGGGGATGACCATGGGAACAGGGCTTTGGCAACTTGGGTATAGGAGGGCACAACTGTCTAAACTAATCTGACTCCAGACTTTGCCTTAACACATGCAGGGGCTACCTTATACCTTACTTTTAACAACATATGAAAAACTTGCCCTTTCTATTTTGGAAATCCCTCTAAAACACACAAGCCGTTTTAAGCCGTTTCACGCTCTTCTGCCCTCGTTCCAATTACTGATTTATAAAAGGCTCATCACCTTTTCACACATATCATCGACGATTAACCTCCTGGAATAACACGGGCACAAGCTTCTCCTGGATAGATTTACAGAGTATGTCAGCATGCATCAGTTCAGCTCGGATCTAACCACGTCAAAACCTTATACCTCTCTATTTCAGCTGCCAAACACCCAAACTGAACTGGCACCACCAAAGCATCCCCCAAAATGCTAAAGGTGTATGCTTAAGAAATATTAATGTCATATTTAATCAATCAAATTTCCCTGGAAGAAAATCCTGTTTGAGGTGTAGCAGCGTTAGCAATTTTTAGCCTTGGTAAAGTGTGGATATCCCAACAATGCACCTTCTCTCTGCCTGTCAAAATATTTTGCCTTTTGTCCCATGGAAGGCCGTCAGTGTGTGGGGCCAGTGTGAGCAAAGGCAATGTCGCCACCTGTAGGTACATACAAGGCACTGCAATTTTTTTAGGCTTTTTAGTTTTTGTGCAAAATATGTCATAGTAGTGTTGTAAAAATAAAAATAAAATAATATGTGTAATGAGTAATATGGTGAATGGTCACATTTTTATATAGCGCTTTTCCACCTTCACTCAAAGCGCTTCACGTCAAGGAACCACTCACCCATTCACACGCACATTCATACACCAGTCTACCAGTGTACGCTGAGACTGGGGGCAGGGTGGGTTAAGTGTCTTGCCCAAGGACACAATAACAGCATTCATCTGTGGGAGATGGAATCGCACCGCCAACCTGCGGGTCAGTGGATGCTACCGCTCAATGATGTGTTACGTCAAGAGCGGGATTTGGACCGCCAACCTCAGACTTCATTCTTGTATGAGAATGCAACAATTTATTTACCCGAGAACGATGTTGTAACCCGGGTTATCATGGGTCAGACCTGCTACTCAGGCATGTTTTAAAATGGCCCGGCTGTTTTGAAGTAGATAATACGTTTAATGCCATACTGTGGAACATTCTAGCCAAACCAATAACATATCCTTTGAGAAAAGCAAGACCCTCTTCCACCAGAAAAGTTAAACAAGGTACCTTTAAATATGTATTTGTGATATACAAACTAGAAAAATCTATTTAAACTGCTGACATTTTAAACACATGCTTTATAATTATAATTCAAATTATTATTATTATCTACTTTTTTGCTACTTTTTGACCAAAGTTTGACCCCCAATCTGCAAGAACCTTCCCTCCAACCAGGTCACATACAATAAAATGTAATAACTCAAATCAGTGTGGTACAGTAGACAAACTTTTAATAAAAGTATTATCAGGTGCAGTACATCTGGAGCTTTAGAAAGACATTCAAGAGTGGAATAGTATAAGTAAGATTTTGTGTTTCTATACATTCTTATATACAGTGTAGTTTAATAGGATCATACAGAGCTTAGTGAATTGAATGTACAAGGCAAGACAAATGAATGTGATAATGAAAGAGTATTATGAAAAAGGCACCCCATACTAAACAGACACACATATAAAAACAGCACAGTGCTTCTTTATGTGATGTTGTGGGTAAATTAAAATGTCGTAAACAAATATAGTTCTACAAAATGTCTCAGGGTAATAAGATGACATCCAATATGTGATTAGGCATCCCAGCCAAGAGAGCAGTAATTTATATATAAAATGCACACAACAAATTGGGAGTAGGAAGTAATGCTTGTTATGTGAAAAAATGGTTATGGAAAAAAAACAAGTTTGTGATCATTTGTCATCCGTTTGTTCCCCCTCTCATTTTGAGTGTATCGCAACAATAAGTTATTTTGGTTCAAAAGGAAAAGGTCTTATACAAAACAAATGAGGCTGGCTTCACGCTAGGATAAAACAATATTGAAAGTTTCACGCAACAGAAAGTAGTTCTAGTGAGCGGATGAAGTACAAGAGCAATTTCCTGAGCGTCTATATACGGGCGTGTCGCAAAATCATTGTGGTGATATGGTCTCGACGTAATTGGCTGGGAACAAGCCTTGTCGGCCATCTTGGCTCCAACCTCTCCACCAGCCTTTGTCCACAGCCTCCACATCCCTAATGATGTCACCGAGTTCAAAGGAGAGCTCTGATTCGTCCTCTATATAAAAGGCCACAAAATAACACAGTGAAGATCGGTTAATCATACCTCCTGGTAGGCGGAAGTACAAGAAGCACTTATGGCATGTGCGCGCTTCGCAGTTATACTCTGAAATTGCAGCTGCTTACCTGCTTCATAGTCATACAGCGCTCGGACACACATTTGTGGCTCGGCTAAAACCTAAGGAAAAGGTAAGAAGTGAATATGAAAATGGCTGTAATCACCAGTGGTCCTTCTTCAAACTAAATTCTCTGCTTCAAGAACTGAAAAACTGCAGGTCAGAACAGCTGCCTATGCATCCTTATCTGGGTAACCATAGTAACTTGGTACACGTTGACCTCCAATGACACTGGCTGTTTTGGAAATGTTTTGAACCAAGATTGAACCATTGTCAGCTGTAAAAACTTTCTGTCTGATAATGCAATGGATCTCAACCTGGGGGACGTGCAATGATTTCATTTAGCAGCAACAGTCTTAAACAAGGCGTGACACCCATTCAAAAGCAGCGGTACGTGTAGATTCCTATTTATCGGCCTAACAAATGAATTTATATAGGCCCACAGCGTGTCCTAAAATAAAACCAAACATTATACTTAAGGCTACATTTTGCACAAAGCCAATTTTTTGTGTTTGGGGTCGTCAGTGCCAGTGATTGTTATTATGAGGTCACAACTGAAAAAGACAGTTGTATTTTATGATAGACCAGCAAATTATGAAACAAATATTAGTGCTTAGTTTCATGATTTCACTCTACCACACCAGAACTCTGCACATTAACAATATCAGTTTCACCTGCCTCAGTTTCTTTCCCACTTTTTAGGCCTATAGAATGTTGCGATGTCATCTGAAACCCAACAGTACCTCTTCTCCATTGTCGGAAATTGTGATATATTTTTGGATGCAAACATCGTCCTCTTCATCGTCATCCTCCTCCTGCACGTTACAGTATACTGCGAGCTCAGGACTGTCCAACTCGGGATCAGATGGGCTTAAAGAGTGATCTGAAAAAAATAAATC
Source organism: Periophthalmodon schlosseri (assembly GCA_000787095.1). Taxonomy (NCBI): domain Eukaryota; kingdom Metazoa; phylum Chordata; class Actinopteri; order Gobiiformes; family Gobiidae; genus Periophthalmodon; species Periophthalmodon schlosseri. The sequence continues at coordinate 10,552 of KN479860.1, forward strand.
AGGTATTTTTTTTTAGGATTCATGCGATACTGAAGCTTGTTACTGCCTGATAACTGTACATCTAACCTGTTCCATTGTGCTCCAGTGAGTTTCCATTTGTGATCACATTGATTCCCAGGTCTGGTGTCACATATTTGATTTCCAGGCTCTCCTCAGATATGGGGTCTAGACAAAATTACACCATGAAAAAAACATGACTTCACTGTAAAAGGTACTTGATACCATTTCTACACGATAAAGAAGAAGCATGAGAGGATCAATTGCATTTAATGTTGGCCATACCACCTATTAAATGCCCAAAGTTAAGCAGGTTTGGGCATGGCCACAGTGGGGCAGTGGAGGCCTAGTCTAGTGCATACTGTTGTTGTGCCCTTATGCAAGGCACATCACTCACCACCTCAGTCACCTTGTCTAGTATAAATGTGGTATGTGTGTGGTTGGTGGTGATCGCAGGGGCCGATAGCGCGGATTGGTGACCTCGCTTTTGTCAGTCTACCCCATGGCGGCTGTGACTACAATAGTAGCTTATCACCAAGTGTGGAGTGAATGAATAATGCACAAAACTGTAAAGTGACTTTGAGTGTCTGGGATGCTGTATAAGTCTAATGCATTAATATTATCGTTAAGACTGGGCATAGTGAATACAGTATAAGCCCTACTTGTTAAATGATACTGTGATGAAGAAGCCTTGAGAAAGACCATTTATGGGCATAAAGACACTTTTCCAAACCTGGCTGTTTTAGTGTGAGATTGATGTGATATTGTCACTTTTAGTACTTAACTTACCTATGATCTCTGAACTATCCTCATGTTGTATAAGTAAAGCAGGTTCATTCGATTCTGACTCGTCAGGCTGATCTTCAGTAATCATCTCCTCGTTCTCTTGCTGCTCTGGCTCCTCTGATGTTACATAGACACATTCCTCCTCCACAATCTGCTCTGTCTCTTCTTCTGCTTCCTTCACCTCAGCCTCAGTGTCTTCTGTGTTCTCCATGACTTCATGCACTTCCTCCTCTACCCTCTCCCCTGTTTGGTCCTGCTCCTCGGCTGAAGTCTCTTCTGGTTCTGTAACCTCTTCTTCCTCAATAGTCTCCACTTGTTCTAGTTGTGTTCGGGTCTCATTTTCCTCCGCAGGCTCTTCTGGATCGGGGTGTGGTTCTGTTTTAGCTTGAGTGTCCTCTTTCTCCTTCACCTCCTCCTCTTCGTCTTCATCCTCTTCTACGAGAACAGTCTGTACTTTGTAGCTGATTTCTGAGGCCAGCTCAGCAGCTGCAAAGAAATTGTAAATAGTTTGTTAAAAATCCATTCAATTAATAATTTATATAACAACAACATTCATTTTATTCTTTTACTTTATCTGTATCATTATTCAAATGTACGTAAGTCTTGTTTCAGGTCAACAGTCTGTGACCTGCTTGTCTCATGAAAATGTCATTGTTTTACCTAGAATGTTCCACTGTAATGATATAAACTTATATCTGTATTTCAAGTATTCAATTCAGTATTTTTGGAATCACCTCCTTTTATCAGTGTGGACTCTGGACAATTCTAGCCAAAACAAAAACATCTCTATGGAGAAAAGAACCAGGAGACCTACATAGTGCCCCTTTAACTCACACACATATTTTTACTTCCTGTTGTTTGTCTCTCACCTGATATCAGTTGGTCTGGTAGTGAAGCCCTTGGTGCTGGTGGGGATACACTTTGTTCAAAATTGAAAGTGTTGTGCTCTGTGACATTCGGGGGTGATCCTGGTATAGCCTCGTCTGAAGAAGGCCCCACAGAGGACAGTAATGTTGGGGAGGCCGGAGGAGCGGTGGGCTCTGAGGGTGACCGCGCCCTCCCCCTCACCTGGATGTTAGCCAATGGAACACTGGGCAGGGCAGAGGATGGTGGCGCGGGACGCAGGGGTGATAGGGGAGGGGAGAGGGCGGTTCTTTGTGGAGAGGTGGATGGGTGAAATACTGGACTTGTGGGTGGAGAAGTGGCTCGGTTGAATGAAGAGGGAGCAGCTCTGGAGAAGGGGGACACTAGAGGAGAACTACGAGGGGAGGATGCAGAGCTCTCTTCGGCTTTGGAGAAGATGAAAGCTGTATCCGTCAGACTGCGCTGGTAACGCCTGAACGGTTTACCTGTGGAACATAATAAAAGCCATGACAAGGTCTTTGAATTTACTGAAATAATTAGCTAAACAAAACCACAGGAAATGCATTAGATGAATACTACAGAGACGCTGGCTCTAGACTATAAACACTTTTTCCCATCTGAAACATACCAGAGCGGGAGGGACTGGTGGGGCTCTGTGACGAAGACGAGGAGAGCTGTCTGAAGAATTCTCGAGGGTTCATGGTACGTTGGGACACTAACGCTGCAGCCTCCTACATCACACAAACACACAGTTGTTTAATATCAACAGGTAAGTTAAGGAAGGTAAGGCCAATGAAGACTTTTATTATCGTTACATAAAAGTAGTGGTAAACTTTGTTGCTGGAAGATTACTACATTTTTCAACTCATAGATGCACTATGTAAATTTTCCGTTGAAGGGTCCACCACCTGTTTATCTTTGTGCAGATCTTACTGCTTTGCCTATGCAGTTCCACACTATGGCATTAATATTATCTGTCTCCATGGAGACAAGACTGTGGAGCTACCAATGCAAGTTACAGCCAGATCTGTGGAGAATGCACAGGTATTTTTAGCAATAGAAACACCTATAATTGATTAGATGCAACATGATATGTTATTACTTCCATACAGTGAAGTAGTGCAAAAGAATAACCTCTCTCTGGAGACAAGCAGGTGGTTGATACTCGGACATTTAAGAGTGTATAATCTAACCACAATTGATCTTGTTAATTTATGATTTAAAGCAATTACTTATTTCTTTGGTCAGAAACTAGAAGCTCCTGCCTTAAAACCTACCAGAGTCTACTGTGTTTTTCACTTAAACTCAGTGTAACTGTGGTCCTGCCCTAACACACTGCTAATTCTAAACATCCGTGGCATTGTGCACAGGTCTGGCTGACATGGACTTACTGCTGCTTTCTCAATCGATTCACTTCTTTTGAGGCGCGCTCTCATCTCCTCCTCGTGCTCCCTCTGCTGCTGCTCCTGTCAGCACAAACACAGAAACACGTGTCACGGCCTTGCTCCCAGCGTAACCACTCAAAAGTCACAGGAAACATGCGTGTGGCTCTACACACACTGGGTTTGAAGTATATGTGGATTACACAGACACCATTGGAGATAACACAGTGTCAAAAATGTTGTCATCCCTTGTCTTACTGTTGCTATGACGCCACTAAGTGAAAGAAACAGTGTGTCACTTTGCCCTATCTTTGCATAAGGACTGTGTAGTCTCCCTGCTCTATACTTTAGCGCAGTTGTCCATCACAATCATGTATACACAGTCAAACTACAACTAGTCTTGTTTTCAATCTATACTATTTATATTCAATCTTTGCTGCAAAAATTATCAGAATTGTCTTTTTTAAATAGCCAATTTAGCCAATTTATTTTACAATTTTCCATTCTTTCACTTGTAATGCTTCTTTCTCAAGTGTGCCCGTATGTATTTAAACACTACTTATTTTACAACTAACCCATTTTAACTTCTCTTTTCTGCGTTCTTCTTCTTCTTGCTCCGCTGCTTTCCTTCTGTAAGACAAGAGACATGTGTTTTAGCAGATCTGGCCACAAGAGGTCAGTACAAGCACATTTTCAAACCACCCTTACCTCTGCTCTTCAATCATTTTTAGCTTCTCATTCATTTTTCGATCTCTCTCCTCTGCATCCTGTTTTTCTTTCAAAGCTCTTTCTCGCTCCAGTCTTCGTCTCTCCTCTGCTGCCCTCCTCCTCTCCTCCTCTTTTCTCTCCTCTTCTTCACGCTGAAAAACAACACACAGTTTTATTAAATGCACTGCAGTAGCACAGGGTTATTAGTGTGACAGTGCTAATGGTGACATGTACCTCTGCTCGTGCCCAAAAGGAATCCCGGTTTGCCAGTCGCATCTCCATCGCCGCGTTCGTTTTTCTGTAATTTGTGCCCTATTTCAGGGAATAACAGTAAAGGTACAACTTTTATTAGATAGTTATGACAGTGTTCCCTTATCATTAGTTTACTCAAAGTTGTATTTTCAAAGTTGTATTTCAATTGAGTAATGCTATAATGTTCTGTATTCAAGTCTTGAATACACTTGTATCCACTTCCTAGTACGTACTTTTGTTTACTTAAAAACATTTACACTTCGGGTCATTCATACACACATACATAAGGTTAACAAATGTGTGGTCAGTTTTCAACAATATAACCAAGCAAATGAAAATGTACTGCTTGCTACAGTGAAACACAACTATGAAGAGGCAAGGGCCATCAGTACCGCAGTTTCGAACAGAAAGTCAATGGACCTATTTCTTTTACTAAGTCATTAGTAAAAGAAATAGGTACTAGTAAATCAATTTTGCAGTTTACAATGAACAAAATGTCAAATAATGATCTACGCAGTTAACACCTAGTACTATAAAAAAGAATGCAATGACTCCTTTATGGCTGGGAAGGAAAGTCATTGTGAGTTATTGGATTAATATTTGATAAACTTGTTTGTTACACTCTCAGCCAAATACTATGGTTACCAGTAAACTGTCTACAAGTCCAAAAACTATGGTTACCAGTAAACTGTCTACAAGTCCAAAAACTATGGTTACCAGTAAACTGTCTACAAGTCCAAAAACTATGGTTACCAGTAAACTGTCTACAAGTTATGACAGTTGAGCGAATGCCGTACAAAAACAAACAAGCAGTCATTGTCTCCCTCTAGTGGATGTTTGTGTTGTTACATGAAACCTACCACAACGTCTTTTCTGTCCAGTGATGATTGCGAGCTCCTCCTCAGCCACTGTGTTGAAGCATTGGTGTGAGCCTTACTGAGCTCAGCCCTGATCCTCTCCTCTGTGACCTCCTCAGGGTTCTCTGCTTTGAGGAACACGTGCACTTCCTGAAACACACAAGTCAAATGCATATGAACTCCAACATAAATCGTGTGTTACAGAACAGACATAAATCTACACAGACACACAGTCCTTTTGGTTTTCATTTACTGTGTGTAAGAGCTATGCACGCTCACAGCCAAACTGTTGTGCAACAGCTCTGCTTTAAACACTGAGAACAAAACCAGGCTTAGGCACAAGGGGAGCAACATGGTGGTTTGGGTGGTTAAAGGAAAAGTGGTGAAATGCGACACATCTGAAGGAGGGGCAGGCCAGAGAAAACTCTCTTGTAACAAAACTGAGAAGGTATCACTTTATGTGAACATATAAAATGCAAGATGCTTCGCTTAATGTGACAAAAAGAACTTCAACCCTGTTATAATGTTGTTTCTCTTTTTAAAAGCAAACTTTGACCTGTGTTTAGTTTCATTTCCACATATGTTTGAGTAATCATGTAGTTTGGTCCATCTCCCTCAAAACACTATTTTTCACCAACTAATGTCGCAAGGAGGTGCCTTCTTTCTTCAGGAATTGTTCTTCTGTGCTTCACTACAAAGCAGGCCTTGCTACGAACTATAAGCTATTGTTTTAGTCTCATTTAAACTGCCAGTACTTCCCTCTGCTGGGAACATTATGACAAAATGTCAGTTTTGTGCACATATAATTTAGAAGTGAGATACTATATTTTTTTGTTTCCATACAGTTTCATAATTTAAGGTTTACTAACCTTACTGTCGTGTAATGGGAAAATTTTGTTTCAGAGATTATGTTTTGTTGTGTTTTTTAGGGCTAAGTAGAAATGTTAAAAATTAGTATACACAAACATAAGCAATGTTTAGCAATGTCTGGTGTAGGGTAAACGTTTGCCTTTGTGTGACCTGAGAATCTGTTCCATCATGAAAAGTCGTGGATGGAGAGCCAGGACTGTCAAACTCCAGGAAACCACAGCTCGAGGTGAGTGACAACACTGACAGTGACACTGAGCCGAGCTCACAAAGCACCATGTAATATAACGTCAGTGTAGTGCGTGTGATCCACATCGCTCTGTCACACTCACTCACACACACACACACTCACTCATACACACACTCACTCACACACACACACACACACACACACTTAGAGGCCCCTGTGACACTGTTAGGGCCTGTGTGCAATTATAGAAGTACACATCAACACACTGTGGTTTTGGTGTGAATTCAGACCACAGATCCAAGGGGATTTGGTCATTTCTTATGTTATTTAAAGCCCAGCTGCCAAAAGACTGAAAAACTAAAAGTAAATTATGAGTTAATTAGTTACTATGTGATAGTGAAAGTAAAAACATCTATTTTGCTTTTATTCAAAACATTTTTTTTATTATTATTATTGTTAAAATACTATGAAAAACATGCATTCCAGGAACAGGGTCTCGATGGAGTTTAATGCAATACTCTGGAACATTTCTGGCAAAGTAGAAACATCTCCATGGAGACAAGCAGAAAAGTTACATAATGCACCCATAAATTATAGTTTTCAGGCTCAATTCAAATAAAATTCAGAAACTGCAACTTTATTAGTTTGAAACTTTTGACATGATCCTTCATCAAAAAGCCCACTGTGACGCCACTTTATGTTATGTCATTTCAGGACTTGAAAACAAACTACACAATGGGGGAAAAGTCGACAATCTTTGGGTTTTGTAACTTCTTCCAACAATGAAGCACAGTATCCACAGTATCCACACCCAAATGTGCAGGCCCGCCTCAACAGAATCCCTCGCAGCCAGCTGGGACATGCAGCTAGAGAAGCTAAGGTGATGGTTGAGATGCTGTGGATATGATTCAACCAGACAGAATAAGTATTACAAGTGTCTGGAAAGCATTACGTTTACTGTAAAAGTTTATAGTGTTAGTCCATCTGTGACTTTTGAAAAACAACAAGGCTTTGGAAAATGTACAAAAAAACTCAGATAACTCTAATTATCTCTGATTAAGAAGACGTTGGATATTGTGAAGACACAGCTGGATATTGTGTATGACGCAATATATTTTGCTGTTGAAACACAATATACAAACCACATGTATTTTTTTTTCTAAGACACTTTTTTTAGTTGAACTCTTGTCTTATAAATTACTTATTATCAGTAGAATCTAGTGGTGGCTTTACAACACTGCTATGCCTTAAATAAGCAGAGAACCCAATTTCCCACATGTCCCTCCACACATCAAACATTAAACATGCACTGATTACTCATCTAATTTAACCCTAATTATGTAAAGCCCAGGGGAAAACGTATATAACTCGCCACATACACACACCCAGAGCATCTGATGGACGAGTGAGGGGCTTCCAGACAGCTCCCAAAACTCCCAGACCCTACTCACGCTTTCAAAAACATGGACAAAAAACAACAAACATTCCACAAATGCTTGGCCAGTTGACTGGGTGATGCCTTTATATGGAAACCAGTAACTCAAGGGTCATTTAACCCTCTCGGCTTTCACAAAGGACCAAGTGGGAAATGTGAAGCCATGAGGCAGCCATGCACCCGTCCCACAGCCTGCCTAATACCTTCAGAACTAAGATTGCTTCTTCTTTTTCTTAAATGCGCCATTATTTGTCACTATAAATATATCAAGAAGAGACTGTGTGGGCCATAAAAAGCTGAAGTTTTTAAATTCTTGTCAGATAGAACAAACAGTAATGGGACAGGAACTGAGCGCAGGAAGCCCAAAACAATGCAAAGTAAACCAATGTGGGTAAATATAGAGTGCCAAAGTGCAGGGATGACGAAAGATACAAGACGTTTAAAAACACTCAGATTAACACCATTTACGTGTTTTAAAGTAATACAAATAAAGACCCCGGAGCAATTAGCTGGAAGTTTGTGTACCTTGAAGAAGTTTTTGATTGCCGGGATGTGGCTGGCACATTCTGTCCTTCTGTAGTCGTCCACATCTTGACCCATCTGAAGACAAACGCAGGAAGCAGACACTTACATTCGTGCCATACCATTCTCAAGACAAGACAATATAAGCTAGACAAGACTGTGGAGGTCCAACTAATACACGTACTAGTCCTGGTGTGGTTCAATGGAAACTGTCCAAATCAAACTTTTAATTTCTCACCCAGATAATCATAGCAGTTCTGGGACTTCCGCTCTCCGGGCTACTCATCCTACAGAGTCCGTACTGAGGCTTGGAGGTGTGGAACTTGGATGCCAGTTCTGCCACACCCCCCGCTGAGTGAAAACAAATGCACAGAAAACAAAATAAATGAGTTAAAGATACACATTTAAATGATGATATGGTTTGATTTGCATATTTATCTAAAACTAAGATAAGAGAGAAAGAAGAGAGAGAAAGAAGTACTGTTACCAGTGGTGGATGAAGTACTCAATTTTGTTAATGTTAAATGTTGTGATATTGATTAAAAACGATACATGTTTTGGTCAACAGTAGCAATACGAATCAATTTCTTCTGAATTTTGTGTATTTATTTTTGTTTGCTCAAAACTGAAGCTTGAACTTGAAAATTTTAGTCATGTTACCAGGAACGTGGTAAAAATAACCCCTCCAATCATACGAAAAGTACCTTTTTACTTTTCAGTCCAGTTACTTTGTTATATTCCACCGCTGGTTGTTAGCATACATTATTTAACTGTTTCTTGTTAGTTTAACTGTTGAGATACTTCAGTTAAATAGGATAATGACAAATGTTTTAGTTTACTTCAAATGTTTCAGACAAATATATAAAACCATAACCATCAAAACAAAAAAGAAACTTAAGAACTTAAAGCATGTGCACAGTACATACGTGTTGCATTTTAATGAATACAAAAGGCAACTGTAATTCCAAGTGATAATTAAACATCATAAGAGCTATATGTGCAAGTTGTTTGGAAGCTCACGTTCAAACTTTACATTGTGCACCACTTGTGACTCTGCACCTTACCTCCCGATTCAGCCAGTCGGAGCTTGTTGCTGATTCCATCATAGACGAACAGTGCCCTGTAGACACAGCAAAGGTCGAACGCTCAGAAACATACAGTGAAAGTCATGCACTCATATACCGTCTTATTAAGTGCAGAGTAAATATACAGTTGAAATGGAAAGTTGCACAAGGGTTACAACATGTGCAGAACAATTGCGGACATCTGGTTGTACAAGAGTTTCAGTGTTGTTCAGTGCCCAGGGGGAGAATCTGACAGACTTACATGGTCAGAAATGTTGAAGCACATACTTCGACTGAAGCAAAACATGCCTTCTGGAGTTCTTTACGTGTGACATCGCTTTTGTTTGTGTTCCTTTCCCTTCTTCCCTGTGGTACCCAGTGGACCTTCTGCGTATGTAGATGTGGTTTACGTCTAATACGTCTAATATCTACGTCTGCTTTTCAAGTGTAAACATTGATGGATAAAACTAACATCTTTGCCGTTCCCTGCTGGAGGATTTGTGCAGGTAAAGGCCTGTCCAACCACTCCCAAATGTCACACACACTTCAGCTGCCGAGCACAGCGTTGTTTTCATTGGCTACCTAATTACTCCCATTTAAAGGAATAACATTTAGGGTATTACTTTCAAAGCGCTGCACATAAAAGTTACATATTGCAGTATTACAGTAAAAACAACACAGCAAGTACCTTCTTTATTTAGCTTTGGAAGTTTTGAACCCTTTGTTACTATGAATGCACCTGTATGCCTTGCCTTGCCTTGCCTTGCCTTGCCTTCTACAAAGCGTCAGAAGTTTCTTATCTGATGATTTATGTAGCCTATTGATTTTTAATACTATTACGAAACTTTTAATTTATCTAAAGATGAGTTGTGTAACTTCACTTCTTCACTAGGGCAACACTACCTGTTCTAAGGAAACGTTATTGTTTTGTCTGAAATGTTGCACAGTATGGGATTAATCTTATCTATCGCCATGAAGTCAAGCAGGTGACGGCGCCAGGCCAGACTGGTCAGATCTGTGTCGAGGCAAGCCCACTCAGAGTAAGAACGCACGTTTCTCAGTGTATTATTCAGTGTATGAATAATGCAAGGAAAAGCAAAATACGTTGGTGACACAATCGCAATTTCATAATCTGTTAACGAACTTTTATACACACCCCTTCACCTGTTTTTAACGTTTTATATGGACTTGTTCGTTTTGTTTGTTTTTCTGCTTGTATTGCATTTTAAACAGGGCGCCATTGGGTTTCCCTGTATAAATAAAGATAAAGACGGAAAGGTAGAAGTGCTGTGGAACACTGCAGGCCCAGCCATTTATGCATGGAGAAAAGAAGGTACCCCCTACCAGAAAAGTTACACAGTGCGTCTTTAATACGCACACAGTTACAGTACAGATTCATATCAATGCTCTTTACTGTGTGTTCTAATCTGGGGTGATGTTAAACTGTGTGTCTGTCTGTCTGAGGTAACAGTGTGTGACTAAAGAGGCCTGTGCGGTGATGAACAGCTCTCTCGTCTGTGCAGGAGCCTGCCTGCTTGTCAGTGTAAATTTCTTTGCAGAACTTCAGGGGGTGTGTCAAAAACATCTGCGGGCCACAAGCTGCTATTACTACAGGTCAAAGGTCAACCTCAGGGTCTTTGCATAATGTGTTTGTCATAGCGACTCTGCCACGCCACGAACAGTTAAAAAATACAGTATTGAATAATTTGTGGAATTAAAACTAAGCTTTGTTGACTTCCTGGTAAATATTTATAGACACTGAAATGCAATGCTACTTCTCCATTTTTACATTATATATAACTAACCCGTTTACCAAAAGATGTGCGGCCACTAAAGCGCTTGTATTGTCAGCGCAATATAAAAAAATGTGGTCATAGATGTAGCAAGCAAATGCATATTTAAGAAAACTATCAAATCTATCAAAGTCTATCAGTGAATCATGGAGCCTGAAAGAAAACTTTAAATTAACTCTTGTTTTAGTCTTCATTACCAGCTGCATGTTTAAGGACATCATAGGTCATTATACGCAAAAAGGAAAGAGCACCTTGACAAACAACAATATGGGTGATACGTCACAAATGAGGGATAGAGGCGAGTTGTCCCCGGCTAAAGTAGTAGCAGCAGCTGTGTGGTTTTGCAAGTGTATATTTTGCAAATTCAAATTTTTAACAAATATGTTTCATTGCTTTATAATCTTTATTTCCTTTGGCATTCCCTTATCATTTTATATATTCTTTGAGCATCATGTTTGCCTGCGATATGAATACTTTTCAAGCAGCTTTTATGAATAACTTATTTTAGTGCAGACAATCTTCTTTTGTAACAGCAAAGAATAACAATACCAGTCAGTGTTTGTACAGCCGCCAAGAAAACAAAGAAGCAGTCGCCATATTGTGTGTGCTATAGAAACTAGCCTGCTGTTTTAGTGCACTGATAACCATCTATTTTCTTTTTTACAAGCTAACTTTTGTAAATTGTTCTTAATTCTTACAAACATTCTTTTAGTTTTCTGAGTGTTATTAGACCTGATTTTATGGCACTACCTCCTCTCCATCATTAGCCCTGTCAGCATCCGAGTTAAGACCAAAATCCACATCCCTGATCCTAAGTCATGGCGGCATTCCGTAAAGGC